>VDFB02000017.1:415987301-416094330 GCA_007258455.2 Sequoia sempervirens
TAAAATCTCTACCCTAATCCCTCAACCCTCTTGACCCTTAATCACTCAACCCTCAACCCTCAACCCTTAAACCCTAATCCCTTGAACCCTATACCCTCTACCCTATACATTGGACCCTTAACCCTAATCCCCCAACCCTATACCCTCAATCCTCTACCTTCAACCTTAAATCCTCAACCCTCAACCCTTAAACCCTCTATGTTGTACCTGATAAATCATTAAAAACTAAACCCTAAACCCTAAACCATTAAACCATCTACCCTCTAACCCTAATCCCTCAACACTTAAACCCTTAAATCCAAGAAAACTCTCTACCTTAATACCTAAACCCTCAACCCTTAATCCATCAACCCCTATACCCTCTACCCTTTACATTGGAAACTCAACCTAATCCTTCAACCATATACCCTCAAGCCTATACCTTAAACCCTCTAACCTTAACCCTTAGGCATCAACCCTAAACCCTTAAACCTTCTACCATATACCATCAACCCAATACCCTCTACCCTCAACCCTAATCCCTCAGCCCTCAATGCTTAAACCCTAAAACCCTAAACCATCAACCCTATAGGTACTCCACCCTAATCCCTCAATCCTATACCCTCAACCCCTATCCCTTTCTCTCTATCTATACAAGTCACCTCTCTCTCTCCATCCCACTCTCCTACCCTCTATAGGGACTCAACCCTATACCATCAATTCTCAACCCTCTAACCTATACATTGGATCCTCAACCCTCATTAATCTTTGTCCCTCCCTCCTCTTTTCTCCTTCTCTCTATCTTAGTTCTCCGTCCATCTCTCTATCCATACATACCTCCCTCTCTACCCTAGTCCCTCAACACTAATCCCTCAACCCTAAACCCTCAACCCTTAAACCCTAAAACACTCAACACTAAACCCTACACCCTTAGACCCTAAAATCTTAAACCCTCTACCCTCTACCCTCTACCCTCTACCCCTTAAACCCTTAAACCCACATAGTAAACTCTCTACCCTAATCCCTCAATCCTCTTGACCCTTAATACCTCAACCCTTAAACCCTAATCCCTCAACCCCTATATCCTCTACCCTATACATTAGACCTACAACCCTAATCCGCAAACCCTATACCCTCAATCCTCGACCCTCAACATTAAACCCTTAACCCTTAAACCCTCTACCCTCTACCCTATAAACCCTTAAACACTCAACCCTAAACCCTAAACACTCAACCCTAAACCCTCAACCCTCAACCCTTAAACCCTCTATCCTCTACCCTCTAACCTCAACCCTAATCCCTAAATTGTTAAACCCTTAAACCCAATTAGTAAACTCTCTACCCTAATCCCTCAACCCTTAAACCATAATCCCTCAACCCCTATACCCTGTACCCTATACATTGGACCCTCAACCCTAATCCCCCAACCCTATACCCTCAATCCTCTACCATCAACCTTAAAAAAATATTTGATATTCTATCTAATTCATACTTTTTCTCTGCTCTACTCTCCTCTCCTACAAAAACCCTTCTATAGCACAAACAAAATTCACTCAACAGATCTTCTGATATTAGCACATATAGTTTATTTGAACTATTTTTTTTACACACATTCTCACTTCATGATTCATACACCGCACACCAAAAATGATTTTTTGATCTCACATATATATCCGCTAACAAGATTTTATTGATATATGTTGGCTTTAAACAAAATATAATATTCTTCCACATGTCGGCTCAAATCATCAATTAGAATTAATGCATACCCACACAAGTCGACTAGACTGTAGTAGGGACCCAAATCAAAATTCCCAACATAAGAAATAGTTAAACAAATATTCCTTATACATCCATGACATGTTATATACACCAGGTCGGCCATAGTGAGAAAATAAACAATAAGTTGTTCTACTGAATCTCTTAACTCGTACATCAATTTCTAAAACACCACAAAACTTACCAATAAGGTAACATACATCCTTGACAAGCTTCCTTGGGGATCCATACAAAAAAATAATGATCTAGTGAATTATTTAGACCAACTTGCCAACCATATACTCTGTTCTTCACACTTTCTGCCAGTGGAATACTATCTTCTAATTTTCCTATCAATATGAGCTACTTCTGAACTGCGGACCATACTACTGACTCTAGTTTCCATCAATGACAATACTAGCAAGCAAAAAACAATCTCCTAAAGCCATATACCAACAATCTCCCCCTTTGGAATTGATGGCAACACTTAGTGAAAAATGACTAAGTGTCAAAACTCAAAAATACTGCTCCCACTTTGGATGTCAAGGAATTTTTCACTACATTCTCTCCTCGTTTGACATCAATGACAAAAAATTTTGCTACTTTTTCTTCTTGCATTCTCTCCTCCAATTTATCAAAAAAATGTTGCAACTGCTTCTAAATTCAGAAAATTGTTTTATACTTATCTTTCATTTTCGGGAGAAATTTCTTCCAAAAGTCCACTACAATCCCTATAGCAATTATTAGACTATTATTTTCTAATGTTTTGTTGATGACTTGGACAAGGGATTCAGGAATGGTGATGACTCTTTCTAGCTTTTCTCCTTTCTTCAAAACTTCAATCATTTGCTCTAATATTCATTTAGTATGATCCTTCACTTTCTAGAAAGTATCCATAAGAGTGTTTCTGGAAAAGTGAACCTTTGCATGCGCAACTTGAAACTTATGAACCTTCTTTCTAACTTCTACATCCTTGTCCTGAACCATACTGTAATCTCGACCGATTCTGATAAGCTCATTTTTTATTTGCTCCAACTTGTCCTTGTATTTACCAACCACATGAGGCCACCTAAGATAGTAATTGTAGATCTTGTTTGCTGATTCAATGCACTGTCTTAACACATTCACTTTCTTTTTCAGTTTGGTGAGAGATAGCCTAAACTACATCTTCAGATGAGAGATTATTTCCTCCTCTTTTTTGTCCTTGGGCATAGATTCCACAGCCTCCTTGACACATTCAATCAATTCTTCTGGAAGTACATTCTGCTGAGTTTCTAGTTCAATGTTGTTATCAATAAAGTATCTTCCTAGAGTGCCCTCAATGAGGTCCTACTCATATGATGGACCATTTATCCATATGTCAATTAACTATTGCATTCCACCTTCTTCTTGAACAATTTGCAATATCTTTGCTTTAAGTAAAACACCTTCTTCATCACTTTCGTCTGCTATTATCACATCTAGTTCACATAGTTTTGGTTCATATCTTGGTGTATATTCTTCAAATTCTTCATCCACTATATCCACAACCATTTTCTCTTTACCTTTTTCCTCAAATTTTGTTGACTTAGGTGCCAAAAGAGTGTCACTAACCAACTCTCTTTCTCTCTTCTGCTTTTTCTTCACTTTGCTGAAGGATGATCCAACTTCAACTACTTTTACCAGAAGAGGAATATCACTTACACCAAACTTTCCTAACAAGTTCCTAAAGGAGCTTTCATAAGCTTTTTCACCATTTTCAAAAGAGTTGAAATGCTCAAAATTTTTCTTGCAAACCAACATATTATCCTTCCATACAACATTGTCATTCTAAGGCAAGCATTTCAGGAAATACATCATAATGCATATAGCTAGGATACCAAACCTGAAAGAGTAATCTATATCCTTTGACAATTCTACATTCTCCATCAATTGATCCTTCAACAATCCACATAGAGCAAATTCTTCATTTTCTATTATCATCTTGTGAGCGATATACATTGCACCTATCGAGGTTGATCCTTCTTTGTTTCTGAAGAAAATTTTATAAGACATTCCATGTGCAATATACCTCGTTAATGGATCTTTGATTGTTGAGATTACTAGAGCCCTCTGATCTCCTATTACTTTGGTTAGTGCTTCAAATTTGACATTCTTAATCAACTTATTTTTTAGAAGAATACCAACATTGCACAATCCTGTTATATTTCTGATTGCATCCTTAAAAATTTGATAGGGTTTATCTGGAGTAAGGATATCACCATCCAATCTATTCAAGATAAACCAAACTACCTCCATGTTGACGAAATAAGGGAATTCATTCCAGATGTCCAAATTCTTATGTTTCACACCTTCAATCTTCTTTAATTCATTGGCATACAAAAAATTTCTTATATCCCTAACCTTTTGACTACTATATTCATCCATAGTTACTATTCCTTTTATTTTTTTCATTTTCACATCGAACAAGGTTCTACCGATCACAAAATAAGTATGAAATTGACAAGCAACTGAAATACCTAGAAAATTTTCCATTGAATTGACTTTCACTCCTTTGAAATTTTGCTGAAAAAAGCTCTCCAACTAACTCCTTCAATGCATGGTGACAAATTAGGGCTCCAACTGCCCTTTTATAACTTTTTATACCTAACCTCTTTGTCACATTAAATGCTTTTCCCTAGAAGTTATGGTTACTCTGCTTTCTTAGAAAACAAGAGTAGAATCCATTTACAGACCTTCAAGAAGCAATCACCAATACATTTGAGAATGAATAACACACCAATTGACAACTTCCTATGATCTGGTACCAATTATACATAGGGGAACAAAATATTTTTATGAAAACTCCCCCTAGGCCAATGGCCTAAAATTAATTGTCATATGAATTACTAGAGGGAACTTCCAGTACACCCTTATCACATTCATATGATGCACTCTTCTTTACCCATGTTTTCTTCATCTGATCTCTTATCTCTTCCACAGATGCTTGTCCTTTTCCTTTATCACCTTTCTATGAATTTTTTCCTTGATATACCAGACCTCTTCTGTCCATGTTTTTGTTCCTGCAGAATCTTGCAGTTTGTTTGAATTTGTTATAATTGTAGCATATTGGATTTTTCTATCTATACCATCCATTCCACTAATTTCCTCCTAATCTACACTGATTAGCAACATGCCTAAATCTTCCACAAGTGTAGCATCTAGAATTCCTTATGATGACAGATATACTTTTGCATTCTAATGACTTATGACCAAACTTCTTGCATTTAAAGCACTGACCAAAAAATGATGGACTGGAAGAATTTATCTTACTTCTACATTGAGAAGCCACGTGTCCAAATTTACTACAAAAAAAGCAATATCCATTAAATTTTTGAGCATTGGTTTGCCTTGCAAAATATCTTTTTCCTTTATTCTTCTTTTCAGGGTCCTTCTATTCAGATCTAGAGCTTTCACCCTTCACATAGTCCAGACCTCGCTTATCATTTGCATCCTTTTGACATGTATTCATCTCATCAAGCTTAGCAGAGTTGATTCTAAACTTCTCCTAAAACTCATTTGCAGCAACAAGCTCATCTCTAAGAATAACTATCTATCTCTTAAGATCTTGTTCATTGTTTCTGGATTTTTGCAGTTCAATCTCCAACTGAATGAATCCACTATTAACTCTACTACATTCCTCAGACTTTTCTTTTAAGGACTAGGCTATATTCTCCTCCTTCTTCTTTCTTTCTTCAATATCTTTGGTTAACTTCATTGCCACAAATTCCATTTCAAGCTTTAGAGCAGTATTTTCCTTAGCAATCTTTTCACATTCTTCTGTTATTTCTTTTAGGGTTTGATTCAGATGAACATCTTTTGGGCCTCTACTTTCTTTTTTCTTCAACTATCCACATAGTTCCTTCCTCTTTTCCCTTAACTCATTTATTTTATCCTTAGTGATTGAATGAATTTCTCAGCATCCACAAGATTTACTTTCAATTCCATGACTTCTGCTTTAGACTGATCAAGATCATCAAGTGCCACCATAAGTTGTTGTATACCACCAAAATCCATTGTAATTCAAGATCCACCTCAAGTTATTAAACTTCAGAAGAGGAACCTCCTCTAAAACCAATTGTTGTACACCGGGAACATTGAGGGGGGGAGTGAATCAGTGTTCTACAATATTTGAATTTCAAATCAGATCGTAAACTTTCAACAACAATATTAAACTTTAATAACATCCACAACATACAAGTAGAAGGAAAACATGCAATCACATTAAGAGACATTGTGAACACCATAACACCAAATTTTTTACGTGGAAACCCTGTAAGGGGAAAAACCACGGTGGAGATTAATCCAAAAATTATACTAAGTTAAAAGTATGATCAAAAGGGAATGCACTTGCATTCAGGCGCATTTCCTATAGCTCACTGCTCAAAAAGGGAAGGCTCACTGCCTTACAATTTTTTTGAGAATATAACAAAAAGATTGAACTAGGAAATTAACATCTCCAAATGCCTGGATTCAGTTCCAATAAAGCACATGAAACAAATTTTGGATCTTCTATCCAATTCGTACTTTTGCTCTGCTCTCCTCTCCTCTCCTACAAAAACCCTTTTGTAGCACAAACAAGATTCACTCAATAGATCTTTTGATATTAGCCCATATAACTGCTTTGCACTATTTCACTTACAAACCTTCTCACTTCTTGATTCACACACCACACACCAAAAATTATTTTTCAATCTCACATATATATCTGCTAACAAAATTTTATTGCTATATGTCAACTTTAAATAAAATATAACATTCTTCCACATGTTGGCTCAAATCATCAATTAGAATTAATGTTTACCCACACAAGTTGGTTAGACTGTAGTAGGGACCCAAATCAAAATTCCCAACATAAGAAATAGTTAAACAAATATTCCTTATACATCTGGGACATGTTATATACATTATGTCGGCCATAGTGAGAAAATAAAAAATAAGTTGTTCTACGAAATCTTTTAACTTGTACACCGATTTTTGAAACACCACAAAACTTACCAATAAGGTAACTTACATGCTTGAAAAGCTTCCCTAGGGATCCATACAACAAAATAATGATCCAATGAAGTATTCAAACCAACTTTCCAACCAGATACTCTGTTCTTCATGCTTTCTGCCAGTGGAATATTGTCTTCTACTTTTCATGTCGATATGAGCTACTTTTGAATTGCGGACCATACTACTAACTCCAGTTGCCATCAATGACAAAACTAGCAACCAAAAAATAGTCTCCCAAAGCCATATGCCAAAAAATAGTAGCATTTGAATGGATAAATCATCTTGTTCAACATCTAAGTTCTATATTCTATAGCTTTATGTCCAATACTTTTGCATTTAAAACATTGACCGGTGAATGATAAAGCATTTTGATTCATTCCACCATTCTATTTTATTTTGTTTCTACAATATTTTGCTCTATGTCCAAATCTATTACATGAATAACATATACCATTAAAAGATGAGTATATTTGAGCATTAGGTTGTTTGATAGGAGTCCTTCTAGTATTCCTTCTTTGATTCTTGATCTGTCTGATATTTCCTTGAGTCTGCTTTTGATTGTTAGCCTTGCTAGATATCTAATTTTTCTTTGAACTTTTTCCTTCTTCAAGTCCGAAACCACCTTTATCCTTAGAATTTTTTTGAATTGCAATCAACTCATCAAGCATTGTAGTACTTGTTTTGAAATTTTCCTCATGAGCTCTTGCTTTCTCCAAGTCTAACCTAAGGGTTACCACTTCTTGTTCAAGCTTTTTACATTCATTTGTCTTGCGCTGAAGTTCTCCTTTCTAATAGTCCTCAATTCTTCTCTTTTCTTCCACTTGTTCTTTTATTTTGGTGATTTCCTCATCTTATTTCTTCAATTGATCACTAACTTCTTTATCTCTCCTTGAGTTTCTTGATATTTTCTCATAGTTTCTTGATGCAATCATTTTCTTCCTTCAATCTTTCCTTCAAATCCTTGTTTTCTTCTTCATTTCTATCAATATATTCAAGAGTAGTTTCAAATTCACCATTATCTAACATAAAATATTCTTTAATATGTTTAGCAAAAAATTCTTTTAGAGGAATAAGGAATATCTTATCATTCATGTGTTTAAATTCCAAGATCTTCCTCAAGTTGTTAGGCTTCTCGAAAGGAACTAAGCTCTGATACAAATTATTGAACACCCAAAATACTAAGAGGGGGGTGAATCAGTATTCCATTAAACCATTTACATAATATCCATCCAAGAAATATCACAACTCTAACTATAACATTTAGTGAAAGCATGGAATCAACACAAGATGACAATACACATGAACACTAGTATTTTTATGTGAAAAACCCAAAATGGGAAAAACTATGATGAGGATTAACTCACAATATAATATATCTAGATATAAAATATTACAATGGCTCACTGCTAGGAAACACTATCCTTGAAGGCTCACAACCTGACATAATTTACAAAACAAAGTATGGCTCACTACCAAGAGATGAACTAAGATAGAATGCACCTTCCTTGTGCTCGAGTTCAGTTCTAGTGAATCACAGTATATAAAACACTTCTTTGTAAGTGTAGTCAACAATTTTGTCTACTCACATGTACAATTTCACACATTCACACTCTCTAACTTTCATACCTTTTTATCTTTTATCTTCGCTCATATCACACACCATGCTTCTCAAAAATGTATTTTAAATACCATATACATTCACATTCTCTAGTTAGGTCAGCCTAATTAGAGAAACCCCATTTTAAATCAAAACCAACTCTGGGTATGTGCAGGATCATGGTGCGCCAAAAAGTGGCAATATTTGTAGGGTATGTGGTTGACGACATTTTTTTCACCCAAAATTAATGAAACGAAAAGGGTTTTTAGAGGAGATTCTCAGCTTTCCAAAAATATAAATTATGATTTAATTTGAATTTAATAAATAATTATTATTCATTTTCTATTAGAATTACGACTAAAAGTCCTAATCGATAGGCTGATTGAAAAACATCTATAATTTTCAAACACATCATATTTTTGAATCCAAAACATCGTCACATTCTATGCTTCACATAATATAGGATTAAAAAAAAAAATTAAATTTCATGAAGTTTTGACCAAGTTAAGGTGGTCGACAGAAGAGTTTTATATTTTCTAAAAGTTGTAATAAAAATTCATAATTAATTATTTACTTGGAAAAAATTACAAAAAATATGCATCACATCCATACATGAGTCCTCTACTTATATATAAAATATTACAAAAAATATTATCATTTTATTATGGTTAGGTGGTCGATTACCTACTTCTTACTTTTCTTTGAAATTTAAGTACTCTGCATTGAAATTTCAAATTTTCACCAAATAGATTTTATTTATTTTTAAATAAACCTAGTATTTTAGAAACTACATTCAATTTTCTAAAAATTCTATTCTTACATATTTTTGAAATAATATAGATAACTTATTCAAATATTTACGTCAAGTTGCTTAACACTGATTTTTCTAAATTTTTTGCCACTTAAGGGCCTGTTTTTTGCACGATGATCCTACACATACCCCTCTATCAGTATTGTTCTCAAAACAATATTCATATCCACACCCAAAAGAAGCATGTAAATGGTATTAGTTAGCATGGTGTTAAGATATATCCATTTAACATTTGTAGCAAGTATTTAATCTTCTTGATTCAAATTCATAACTAATTCGGCTAGAGTTAGACCTAAACCATCAAATACTTCACATGTATACGTAATTTTCCAAACATGTAACACAAAAACTTGTTAACACATTGAATTCTACTTTAAATGGCATCAAATAACTTATCTTTAAATCCACAAGGCAAGATAATTAAATATGAGAAGATGTGGAATCTCCCACATCATTGCATTGTACAAAACTTTACTATAGACTTCAAAATAGAACACTATTTTTCAAACTACTTGTAACTGTAACTTTCCAACTGTATAGCCAAGTTAACAAAAATCTTGTTAGTGGATGCAAATGATGTTGAGATAGAACTTAATATCAACTTCTGATTTAATCTTACAAAATAAGATAATCTAGACCAAAATACTGGATCAAAAAACTTCCAGTACTAAAGAGATCATAGCTTGAATCATTATTATCAGAGGAAATACTTATCAATACAAGTAATGTACATTAATGTAAACCTTCCAATTTCCATTGTTGACATCAATGACAACCTTCTAATTTCCAGCAATAAATTCTTGTAGACTTAGTTTATTTTTATTGTGAGAGTTTTGAAGAAGCTTAAATGTCATTATGCTATTGAGATTACTCTAGGTTCTTGTCATAGTGTGAAGACTCCTAAGAATTACTCTTGAGATTGTATTGTAATTGATATTTTTGTTGATAATATAAGTTGAGCCATGTGATTTGGAGTGTGGGTTTTTTCCCAAAAGTATTTTCCCACATAAACATTGTGTTATGGTTTGTATTGTTTAACTTTTGTATGTACATATTTTTGAATCTATAATTGTTAAAGTTGTTAATTTTTTTTTTTTAAGTCTTCCCTACTTAGATTAGTGTAAGAAGCTACTTTTAATCAGTCAGCTTCCTTTTAGACCCACTGATAGGGATGAAATGCCACCTAAACTAGTGCTAGCTCAATTCCCAATTGAAAGATTGGAAACATACTTTATTGTCCCAATAAATCCTCTTGGAAAGAATTCCAAGACAAGATTTATCATAACAAGGGTAGAATAGATAACTAAATGAGCAGAAATAGAACCTAGTAAAGATTGTATTGTAAAGACTAACACAATGTTTTTATATGAGAATACCATCACTATATTTGGATGCCCATTGAGTATAAAAAGTGACCAAGGGAAATATTTTATAAGTAATATGATTCTAGAGCTATTGTAATCTTTTATGATCACACATAACAAAACTTTCAACTTATCATCCACAAGCTAATGGAGCTAGAAAACCAATAGAAAATGATTATTAGTATAATATGAACTAAAATGTGTAGAGTAAATAGGGATGATTGGGACATATAGATACCTCTGGTACTCTAGGCCTACTATGCAACATAGAAGAGAACTACAAAGTTGAAACCATTTAAAATAGTATATGGAATGCACACAACTCTATCAATCAATTTCATAATCCCTAATTTGTGTGTTATAGTAATTTTAAGGTTTAATGATGAAGAGTCGCTATCCCAAAGAATTTCCACACTTGAGAAATTGGATGAAAAAATACTTTTAGAAAGATACAACCAAAAATTAAAGAAGAAAAGACAAATCCTCACACAATAGAAACTTGCAGTTGAATACATTCAAAGAAAGAGACTTTAGTATTACTATATGATAGAAAATATAAAAATCGAGGGAATATTAAGGTGAAATAGTTAAGACTCTACTATATACATGATATAATGGAATCAAGAAAATTCAAGTTAAGAAATATGGACAAAAACTATAATAGGGTATGTGAATGGGGGGTTAAAATATTATCATAAAATCATGGAGTAATTAGAGACCTACAAAATTCATAACATGTGACATATTGTAACATAGGAAAAGATAAAAGACAATTATAGTAAGGAAGCCATGGAAAGGTTAATGCTTGAAAAATCCATGGAAAAGTAAATGGGATTATGTATTTAATGCACAAACACATTATTACACATATATAGGCTATGATCACTAAAAATTCCCCAACATTTTCATCTAACACTAATCACAAGATAATAGTGAATGGTGAAAATAAAAATATAGAGAAACATTAGCTACATATACTTTGACAATTGACAACTCTCGTATTAGTGTATATTGCTAGGAAACTAAGACTGAAATGTAAGAAGTATTTTTACAAATTAATGCAAGTAGATCTAGATGGAACCTTATCAAGAATTTTGATAGATATGATCTACAAAGAGGATTTTCATAAATATATACATGCACCAATATTTGAAATTTATCATACAAATTTTGAAACACTCTAAAGGACAATCCTAGAAGCATATCAAAAGAGTTACTTACCAAACTATCAAGAGATAGAGGATTAAATTTGGATATATGGAAAAACTTTATAGATTTCTATGATGAGAACATCAAGGTTAAAATAGTACTGAGTATAATCCATGATGATTTTATCTATTTATATAAACTAATACATAATTACTAAGCAATCCAAGCAACTAGTGATTGATTTTAGTGGGTTAGGAGATATGCCCTCGAAGAAATCCATCAAGAAGGAAAAAGTCATGGAATTGATGGGATCCACTTATGATGGAAAAAAAAAAATTTGAAGGAAATCAGAAACCCAAAAAATATAGTATGTGACAATGGGGATATTCTACAAGATATATATTTTAAACCAAGAGGACTCTACAACTACTAAAAAATCTATATTGCATAATAGATGGTCATTGAAGGAAATAATTTCAACCTCTATAAAGAACTTCATGAAAAAACTATTACAAAATAAATATAAGATAAATAATTCAAACTATAACTTATGGTATAGAACACTAATCATATGCATTGTCTTTCATTTTATGAATGTACTCCAAAAATTTCATGACAAATAGTAGTAATCCCATATATATTTTATGACATAAATCAACCAAAATGTACAACAATTGAAAAAGACAAAAAATTATACATTACCACATATTGGGGTTTCTTCAAATCCATTTAACAAAATATGTCTAATAGTGATATAATTTCATATAACACGCTTAAAAGGTATATAGAGGACATCACATTCCTCATAGACATGGATTGCACATTAGTGGAGGTGGTTGATCCAAGGACCTCAAGTATAGCAAGGATCCCCTATAAAATAACATACGAATAAGTAGATTCATATTTTGAAAACCTATTAAAACAACCTAAATATACAAATGCTAAAAGGTTTGGGACATGTTAGGAAATCATTGAAAAATAAGAAAAGTAAGATGAAAATGAAAATTTTAAATAAAATAAGGAGAAATTGCATGAAAAATAGGGAGTACCATCAAAATATGTTTTTTTTTTATCATAGCTCCTCAATACAACAAACTATCACTTCAATATTATACATAAGGAGAACAAAACCAAACATGTAAAGGTCTAGTAAGTTGCATTTTGAAACTCCAAGTGTACAGATTATTGCAAAGCTACTACCTTCAAAGAATAGTCTATATATACTCCAAAATATTCCAAAGGACAAGAGTAAATAGATAAATAAGAGGAAGTACAAAATCCCCCACAAAATAGAAGTATGAAAAACACTAAATAATCTATAGTACAAATAGGGGAGAAAACAAATTGAGTGAAATATGTTTAAAAGGAACCCTTGATAAGTTAAGACACTCTCACTAATACCATAAACTATGATGATATGTTTCAACAAGATGAGGACATGTACACTTAGGTGGGTCTGGAGAATAAGGAAGTGATAGTCAAAGAAATGATCTAATACACATCCAAAGGTCTAATAAGACCTTGGTGGAAATAATGGAGAGCTTACGAGATGAAGTAGTAGACGCAGTAAGAAAGAAAAGAGAAAAAAATAGAGCTAGAAGAGGAGATGAGAAAAGAAGCCCTAAAAAAGATAGATTCAACTCTATATGTGGAGAAGAATAAGTTGGTCCAAATGCAAGATAAATAAAAAATAAAATAGAGAGTAGATACTCTCATGAAGTTAACATATAAATAAAAGGAAAAAATATAGAAGGAAACTTCAGAGATAACCAAAAAAGAATTTGATACAATAATGGAGGAGGAGAAAAATGAACAAGAACAAGAAAGATATTCTCTAAAAAGTCCCCAAAATAGTGAGGAGGAGTAAAGGTCTCAACAATAATAAAAATAATAGTTATCCCCATCCTCCAACAAATCTCCAATATAGTCCATCAAGGAATTTTTAGCACAATAAAAACACATCCAACCTCTACTTGCACCATAGTTATTACAACTACCAATTTTTAGCACAATAAAAAGACATCCAAACCTCCCATAGAGAAGCTTAAATTTGGGGACATATTTCATGATAGCACAAGAGAAGAGATTTTACAACATGTGGATAGCATAGAACAACTACATAAAGTAATAACTATTATATAGAGAAAATTGCAACATGTACAAAGGGATACAATATTTTTTATGGAAACTCAAGCAATTAGTGGATGGGCTAAAAGTGGAGATGAAACAATAATAGGTAATGGTAAATTAACAAGTTACTATAGAGATGACCAAAATAGGATGAATGACACTAGGAAGAAGTGTGTCACAACACACATTCAATTGGAAATTTACATAAGAAATTTATAATAGACAATTAATGATACAAACATACTTTATCAAATTTTCTTAAAATGGCCAAAGAAAATAATAAATAATTTCAAATACCAAATATATTGGCTAGAAGAAAAAATAGTACAAAAAGCATGCACTTAAGACCTAGTAATAGATATGAATGGGTTAAGTAAGGCACAAATAGAGGCAATCCACACACAAAATCAATATTTTCAAGATCAAAAAGAGAAAATAAATACACAAATCAAGTGGCTCAAAGAATTAATAATCTTTTTACTAACAGGCATCACCAAAATACTAGGGGAGTCTAGGAAGAATTCACATAAAATATAAATTCCTACCAGTCTTAAAGAGATTAAGATAATACATATTCAGAACCAAAGCCAAATCCATACACTATGATAAGAAAAAAATCAATGGGATAATAATTTGGCACTAACTTAAGATTATATGCAAGAACAACTTACCAAAAATTTGAATCTACATGTATTGAGGTCAAGACAATCTAAAAAGGGGGGATGATGTTGGTAGGAAGGAAGGTGCGAAGAAGAAGCTACCATAACTCATCAAAAATAAAGTGCAAAGCACAATGGTAATTAGGGCTGATATATGTAAGGATCTTTTGTAAGGGACACATTCAGGTATTAGACTATATCTTATAAAGATAGAAAAGTACAAAACTAGGACATAAGTGAAATAAAGGGAAATATAACATAGAGAAGAGCCTTAGGCCTACCTCTTGTATTAAATAGTGGATATAAATATATATGGAGATAAAAAGATTCTAAATTAATATTGAATGTCTAATAGTGTATGTGATATGTTATATGTGATGAATTATTTCTATGGGATGTGATTTCTTATTACAAGCTTTGATTTCTTATTGCATTTACTTGTCATTATACCATTATTTCTTCGAGGGTATAAAAATACTACATGAGAGTATCATAGGCTTAGATCTCTAGAGTGTGTCCTAATTTTTGTTGCCAAAAAGTATTTTAGGAAAATTTATTAGATAGGTTCATATTTTTCTCCTATCTAACATTCCTCCCAAAGTACATGGTCTTGCAACAACTTCTTGACAAGAAAACATACTTTTAAAAGTGTGATAGTGATATTTTTCTCATGAAAAATGTCACCCATAGAGAAATATGACTTTAAATAATATAAAAAATTCTCTATAATATTTGTATTTGTATTTCCTTCAAACATAGGAACTTCTAGATTCACTTGGAATCTAGTGGGAATCAACTATTAAAATCTTTACCAAAGTATTACACTAGTGGAACCACCCATTTGAGTCCTTTTTACAAGTTGGTGGAATATAAAGGTATATTATTCTCAATTTAGATCATTTGTGGTTTGATCTTTAATAATTAAAAATCCTACTCCTTTATTTTCCAAATGCATGTAAAATGGCTTGTAAGGTAATATAATGGATTGATATATTATTTGAAAGTAAGGCTCGTATATTTTGATCTTATTTAGTAGTCTAGTGCAAGATGTATCACTCTAATACTAATGATTGGAATCCCATGTGGTCCTAAGAAGAATGATCCAATTGAGGGCATAGATGTATCATAAGAATATTGATGAAATTGGGGATAATAAAATAGAAAAAATAATTAAAATAGAATATTTTAATAATCTACACATTTTGTAAATTACACACTTTTATGGAGATTAGTGACTATTTAAGTACACTTTCTAGATAATAACTATGACTATTTTATTTTATAAAGACACTTATATTTTGCATGTTCATAAAAGGTCATTATTGATGTTAATGTGACTAGTTTTCCACATATGGTCCCTAACCTAATGTTTTAGATTATATTCTTGTGTTATGCTAATAGTTGGCATGTCATTAAATAGTTCTAGAAGGTGCATGAGGTTATTATGTGGTGCTCTATGATATTACACAATGTTCTATTCTAAGATCAAAATAATGTTCCTTTTGAGTGTTAATTTGTAGAAATAAAAGTATGGCATAGAAAACATAAAGTTCTTGATTATGGTAAGTAGTGTACTATTTGGTATTGCATATATGACATGATACCAAGGCTTGCACATGGAACATGTTATTTAGGATTTGCACAAGATGTTCCAAGAATTCTATAGGTGTCTCATTATACATGAATTTGTGTTTTCAACTACACACTATGGTGTTGATATCTAGTAGCGGGTGTACTTTTATGATAGCATGAAGTTCATGGTAGATACATGATTTTATATTCCTAACTTGAGTTAAAAGCTATCACCATTAATTATTAATCTTGAGACATCATAGATTCTAAAATTTACTTATAAATAATAGTTTCTTTGATCATAATTCTAAGAATTTATTAATCACATTTTTTCATTAATTTAACATTTAGTTACAAAAGACACACACCCATATATATTACCTTTAACTTAGTCTAGGTTAATTTTTTAATTTGTATCTATGTTACTAAATTATCCTAGAATACACTTAGGGAAATGTTATTTTCCCTTAAAAGTGTTTATTATTGTCTTGGAAAGACACTAGCCTTTCAAGGCATTATATTTACTATTGTAAAATATTTGTCTTAGAAAATAAGGAAATAAAATTTATAGGGACATTTGATTTAATAAACTTTAAATATAAAAATAATTATTGAAATGGTATAATGAGTACTTACTAATCATAAATAAAAATTATTGAAATGAGATAAGTACTTCAACATGATAAAATTTAAGTGTAAATCTCAATATCCTTAAATTTAATAGTTTAATGATAGGTGGTAATATCAATAATATAAAATTACATAAAAATAACTTCTTCATAAAGAGATTAGAGGATATTTATCTAATGCAAATCAAAAAGCGTTCTTTCATAAAGGTAACCTTTGCTTCTGCATCTTCAAAGTGGTGTCGAAATCTTTGTTTCTTTGCAAGGTTTCAAGCTATTTTTTTGTGTGCAGGTAATAGACTAATGGAGTTATGTGTGCGCAACTAAAAATTTCCAGTGGTGGTGCGAGAATGGGAAGAAGAATTCTTTGGTTGCATTGAAAGGGACCAATTGTAATCATATTTCAAGGTGAACTGCTCATTGGTTTTGAAGTGCATCAAAACAATCATTGGTGAAGAGATTCTCCACATAGACACACAAAGAATTATCTTCCTAGCAAACCTCTTGTCTGTCTTCCTCTCCAATATCCTTGACTTGGTGTAGAATTACAATACTTTAAAAGTGATAGCAAACAAGGTGGTTGTCAGGCATTACCTGGAGGATAATGCCTGATGCAGGAGCATCTAGTGGTGTGAGGGAAATATTGCATCACCTAAAAACATGATTTCCATTTATGTTCCTTTAGTTTTCTTTTTGTAAATGTTTTTGCATTTTTGGATACCCTTTTTGTTGAATAAGAGTTCCCAACTTTCAAAACTGCTTTTCTGCTTTTTTTACTCAACTGTTATTTTTAGCAGGTGTGAATTTGAAGGTGTGGGAAGACATAAATTTATGGGAAGGTACAAGATGGAAAAATAAGCACTTTGGCGAAAGAATCAGGTCAAGATCATTCACGGTTTGAAAATTATTCAAGTTTCAATTTCTGCTTTTAGCCTTGAAAAGCTTTCTGAGTCTAGTTTGAGGCACTAAACGGTCTTGTACGGGCCCAAAAATTGTCAGAACTGATAGTGCAGGTTCTTAGTGCGTTCTTTACTCCAAGAATTTTCCAATGGTTCAAACGGTTAGAAAAATGGAGTCCCGAATCAAAAGTTATGGCTTCCGAAAGTTGGCCAATTTTTGGAAAATTGCCAATTTTTCAATTATGACTCAATTTTTGAATTTCAAATTGTAATTTTTGGCACTAAACCACCAAAACTCATAACTAGAATGTTTTTTTTGGCTCCAAACCAAAAAGGGGCTATTTATGGGCTATTTTTTAATTTTTGGGTAGCTTTTTGGGGAAAAGAGTTTGCATGCTGCGAAAGGAATTTTTTTTTTGTAGTTTCTAAAATTTCTATAGCTTGCATGTATTGCAAAGCTCAAGGATTTGAGATCCTCTGGATGTAAGATTTTTATTTCTGAACAATAATAAAATTTCTTTGGTTATTTGCATTATTTTCTGTGTCTCGGGTTTGCTCCCTCGTCAATGCCTTGCTAAAATGGGTGCAACCGTATGACTTCAACAAAGGAGATGGCTTCATTGGGGGATTGTTTCCTCAACATTTTCTCCATCATAAAAAAAGGTATGTAGAGGAATTCCAAGGAATCATTATGTCAAATATGCATGATTCTCCATCCTTTTTGAATCAAGCACTTAATAAATATCACTTTGAGTTCAATTGGGAGGAAGAGGATCAGTTTAGAAGGAAATTCAATGCCATTTCTTTCCTTAAAGCTCATGATTGCATTCAAGGGCTGCAATTTTTTGGTGGACCACTAATTTGCAGGGGTAATAGAATGGCTCCTCAAGTTCTTGATATAAATATTACAGTCCACTCACAAATATGCAGGTGCTTTCTCAAGCTATACAAGATGAAAATTTAGTTTATTGTCCTCATAGGGGTGGTTTTAAATATGGTTCATTCTAGTATATGGCATTCAAGGAGGGTCAGTAAATGGGTTTTAGTTATTGTCATATATTAATATATGCAGTGCTTCAGTTAGTTTTTTGTATATGTTGAATATGCTTAGGGTCTATATGGGGAGATAATAGTGAATATGGGTTATGTTTAGTATTTTAATTCTTTCATAGAGGCATCCATTTTTGGTATTGGATTGTTGTATTGGAGATATGGGTGGTAGATAAACATTCCTATGTATATTTTGAAGACTCTCCTCTCTACCATTTCTGGCAATTTTGTAGTTAGCTCTTTATATTAATATTTAAATATAGGCATATAGCAGTTCGCCTAAAAAAAAAACTAAAACTAGTATATGATATTTTTGAAATATTTAAATAATAAAATAAAATTAGCACAATAATAGTCTTTGAATGCAACTATCGTATCCAAACATCAACATTTTAATATAAATCATTTAAAATGGTGTTTGTATAGGCTAGGCTTCTTAACCTTTTCCCATCCTCAATTTTGGATTAGAACTTTTTTGGAGACCATTGGGAACTTACATGGGAGAATTATGTTAATTGCTACAATATATTGCACTCACCCATACTACTTTTGGTCATATTTATGTTAAGATAGATACAATGGAACATCTCTAAGATGATATAAAGCTTAAAGTATATGTACAAATATGGTTAGGAAAACTAGATTATGACAATGTTACCTTCTAATGTTGTAGATAATATGAAATGGTATACTACACATGAAATTATACATGTTTGAAATGCAAATATCCTTGCAAACTGATGTAGCCAATTCACAACAAATTATTCAACATTAATGCTGTAAAAATAAGAACACAAAAGCAAAAAGAATTGAATTAATTTTACTTCATTATCCTTTTATTTTTCTCTACAATTGAAAGTAAAATCCATTATAACAATAATGCAAAAAATACCTTTTGTGGAAGATTTTTACAAAATCATGAATTTTCCATTTGTGGTAATTTTGCATGCTTATCCGCACGGTTACAAAAACTACTAAATATTTAAAGCTATCAAGAGTGAAACTTTTTTCAATTCAAAAATCTAAATAAAAGTAAGAATTAAAAATTAACTAAAAATTAAAAATTGTGAAAATCCTCAAAAAACACTAATAATCTAATTTGAGGCCTCATATGAAGGAATTTGGCTCCAAAAAAGTGTTGAGACGTGGTGCAATTGAATAGATTCTCTATGGCATTAGATTCTACTCTCTAAGACACTTCTCCACATAATATTTTAGCCCAAACATACTCCTAAGTCAAAATTTATGAGTATCGAAAGTCCCTGCATCATTCTTCTCTGGTTGAAAAGAACACAACTCTTGCAAGTTGTTGTTCTCAAACGTCGACCACTTGTCTTGATCCAACTTCTTCAACTCCCACTCTATAACCCATGTTTTATCTGATGGTTCTAAGCCTTCCCATTGGACTAGATATTTGTTATATTGAATGTGCCTCTAGTATGAATGATCTTCTTATCTAGAACTTGTGTAATCTTTTCCTTTTGCCTGTACATAAATAGTTGTTGTCAATCTACTCCCTCCTTACTGCTATTTTCATGTTCCTCCCAATGGAAATAATACAAATTAAAAACATTAAACATAAGGGAAATATCCAAATAAGCTAGTAGATCTACCTCACAAGCGTTGCCATTTATCTTCTCCATAACCTTGCAAGGACCAATTTTCCTGTACTTCAATTTGTGGTATGTTCTTGTAGAAAATATCTCTCTTCTCAAATATACCATCACTAAATCACCTTCATTGAATATCTGATATTGTCTACTAATTTCTACTTCAATTGTTTACCTCTCATTCCTTTCCTACAACTTATGTCTCACATCTTTCTAGAATTGTTGAAGTTGTTCTACAAATGTTTCCCCACCATCACTGATTTTATCCCTCATTGGTAGCTACACCAAATCTAAACACCCTTATAATTTTTGGCATAAACAATTTGGAATGGTTATTTACCTATTGTTCTATTCACTGAACTATTGTAAGAAATTTCATCCTAGGGCAATGCTAAGTCCCACTATTTGGTTTTCTCTCCAACAATGCACCTTAACAAGTTTCCCAAACTTTGATTGACTGCCTCTATTTTCCCATCTATTTGAGGGTGATAGACACTACTAAATAGTAACTTGGTCCCCATCTTCTTTCATTAAGTCCTCCAAAAATGATTCAAAAACATGGTATCCCTATCAGATGTAATAGTCTTTGGAACACCATGCAATATAGCAACTTATGAAAAAAATAGTTATGCTATCCTCATTGCATCACTAGTTTTCTTGCAACCAATGAAATGAACCATCTTAGAGAACCTATCAACAACCACAAAAATGTAATCATTGTCTCATTACGTGTTTGGTAGCCCCAACACAAAGTCCATTCTCAAATTTGTCCATGGTTCTATGTGTATTGGTAATGACATATACAACCCTATATTTTGTGAATGTCCTTTAGCCACTAGACAAATTTTACACCTTTTCACATACTTATTTATGTCCCTTTTCATCTTTGGATAGTAATATTTATCTTATATCAAGGATATTATCTTATCCTTTACAAAGTGTCCAACCAACCCACTACTATGGAGTTCTCTAATAATATTATCTCTCATAGAGCCCACTGAAATACATAACTGTTTTCGTTTAAAGAAGTAACCATCCTTCAGAAAATAGTCACTCCCGATGTGATCCATATTACTAGCTATTACAGCTTTCATTTAATTATACTAGAATGTTTGGGTGAGTCATGTCAATTATCCTTTTGGCCTACTTTGTTTATTCTTTAGACTCTTGAACCGCACCTAAACATTATAGATAACTGCTCTATAATGACTCATGAGAAGCAAGTTTATAGATAATTTCAACAGCTACAAATATTCTCTTAAAAAGACCCTTGGAGCCAAATTACTTACCTCTTGTAGACGCCCTGCTAGTATTAGTATCTACTTACACCTCTCAATGGGTTAATATTTCATGTCCTAAGGTTTCAATTCTTAAAGATTCCCACTATGTTGGATGTAGTACAATGATAATCACTATTATCACCTAGACTACAACTATGGAGATTAGGGAAGGCGTGGAATGGACTTTTGTATCTAATAAAATATCAAGGTCTTCTAAGAAAGTTCCCTCTCATATATTAGGCCTTATTCATGTGTCTTAGCGAGGTAAATTATGGTTGTTTCAAACTTTATTTTCTTAAAAATTAGCTTTATTCTAGCATTTTCTTTCGATATGTAGGCAACTTTTTTGTTTTGTTCAGACAACAATAGCAATTAGAAGAGCATTCAAAGAACCCATTACTATACGGTCTCAAGCAGCATGGGGCTGCCCATACTCAAAGTATAAAACATGTCATCTTACTACTATATCGTACTACACCGTCAATGAACTATTATCACTAAAGCTTGTCATATAATTGTTCAACAACATTTGATGAAGGAAGCCTGAAATAGACATGATTATGAGTGGAAAAAAAAGTAATGGTTCTGAGAAAACATAGGAACTGTTATGAGCAGATAGTACGTAGATATCAATGATGAATTCAGTGCAAGAACTTCCCTTGACTGTGCAGAACACAAGAATCGTTTGGTGGTGAATGCTCATCAGTACAAAAGGAATAGTTCTCTTCTTAAATGTTTTCACAGGGACAGAGGACCTATCTGTCAGATTGTCTTTTTCTTGAGCCGGGCAAAGATGTCATTAAAGTCAATTATCTGCTGTAAATGTCTGTATAACAGTTCATTGTAATTTGTGTCCATATTGAGCTTTCCCCTTTTTTGGGAAATCATTACTGGTCGTAAATTTTGAAGACAATGGATCAATGAGTTTGTACAAACAGTTGCACATGTAGTTGCAGAGGAATGCCTGATAAAAGGTTTACAATTCATGTTTTTATTCCTCTTTTCGAGGGGAAGGTAGTTTGTTTTTCCAATGGTTTATTCTTAATAATAAGCTAATCAATCTTTCTTGTTATACATATTTGTGTGTAAGTTGATCAATCTTAGGGTATTGATATTTGTAGTTCAAACTATGTTTTCTCTTGCTTTCATGCGCTACAATTCTAGAGGTGGTGTTAGGTATAGATGCCTCTTCATGATGTACATGTATCTTCATCTGTTTAGGTGATTTCAAGGGATAAATATGTCATATAGATTATGAATGATCTATTTATTAGTTTGATTTTATATTAATCAATTAAAATTCTTATAGGTATTTGCGAAATTAATAAAAAGTGTAATTAAACAAATTATTTTAATAAATCATATGTATTTTTCTTGTTCATTTATGAATCCTTAAAGTATGTTTAGTCATGAATATTTGTAGTACATGTAAGTGTGTATTTGGAGTGTTTCTCATGATTGTGGTTTTCAATTGTATGCTTAGTTCTCATGTTTGATATATGTATGTATGTATGTAAGGATTGATGTTTGACTCAATAGTCTATATGGTCAAGGCAACAATTTAATATAACATGTCACTTCATCATAATCTGAATATTTATAATACATCTTTCATTTTCATTTAGCGTTAGGTTGACCTCTTCCAACATAGTTTAGCTTTATCACTCATGTGAAATCATATTTTAACCTCAATTAATACACTTTATGGGAGATATATGTATTAGAGAGCTGTC
The DNA here is from genome assembly GCA_007258455.2 of Sequoia sempervirens. NCBI lineage: Eukaryota > Viridiplantae > Streptophyta > Pinopsida > Cupressales > Cupressaceae > Sequoia > Sequoia sempervirens. The sequence goes on from VDFB02000017.1 coordinate 416,010,535, forward strand.
AATTTACATGGTCTTCTAATTAAAAATTATGTTTGTTCCTAAGAGACATTTTAATTTTGAATTCCTACTACAAGTGGGCATATGGCTAACCAATGGCCAAGTGCCTAGGTGCTTGAATTCTGCTCCTTATAACTTTAATAGGGCATTTTTTCCAAGCATGCATAACTTTTTGTTAGGGTATCAGTTTTGTGAAAGAGAGATATTATTGGAAAGTTGGTTCCATGGATTTTATGGTGGTGTAGGTTATCTTTTAGAATTTTTATTTTTGCTGACAACAATTGTTGATTGAAGTAAGATCTTGTTTCTTGGCTCTTGAGCTCATAATTTTTTTCCATGATCTCTATTTTTTTATTCTTGTGGTGTTAGAAATGTATTGAAGATCTCTATCTAGCCATCTATGCACTTTTTCTTGTTTTTACCCAAGTATATTTTTGTCTAAGTTTTTTTCTTGATACGTATCTTGGATATTTTGGCAATTCGAAGGGTGTTGTTTTGATCATTATAATTTATTTCAGCCACATTTCATGTATTGATCTATGATTTTATCATTTGTGAAGTGTATTGTTGTTATCATGGGTTATAAAACTCATTCTTTTATAATTATTCTCACTAAAGACAATTATGAGTCTTGGCAAAAAGACATCTTGACACATTGTAGGTGGCTCAATATTTTGCCTCATCTTTATGGATTCATACTTGGGCTAGAGATAATATGAAAGAAATTAGTTTGGGGTATTTGTTGTACAGTTTTTGCACACACGCCCTATTGAAAGTAGGGACCCTCTCTTGATTTAGTTTTGGGTGCTTTTGATCCTCTGGTTGTGAAAATTTGGCTACTTTGAAATGTGCTTGAATGTTTATCCTGCTCATGTGAATGATCCCTTGAAGTTATTCATTGAAAATCCTAAGTTTTGAGGTGATTTTCTGGTTTTTCATGGGTTTCAAGTATTTCCTCCTTGAGTGGAAATCCTCGATTTCCATTGGTGTCTCGAATACCCAGTGGTAATTGTTTTGCATTGCATTCCAGAGATTTTGGCGTTTTGTGGAATTCCATATCTAGCAGAAATCCATGAACTTCCTTGAGGCCCTTAGATTCCCAATTTCCTTCACCTCCTCAGATCCCCAAAATCTATCTTGGACTATCATTTCACCACATTTATGCTTATTGTAGGAATCTTTTGGTCTACATTTAATGGAGTTTTGAGGGATTTTATGCTGTCAAATTAGTGTCATTTGCTTTGTATCGAATTTGAAAGAGCTTGGTCTTGAGTGTTGCATGTGATTTGGTGTTGGAGCTGTGAATTGTTGGCTTTGGTAGCATTACCCTGGTGTCATTGTCGTCTGCTTGGGATTTGAAGCTTGTTTCTAGTCGCTGCCCTCTTGAATTTTGCTTCATCAATGGTATGTACACAATGTCCTTGCTTTGATTAATGAGTATGAATGGTTTTATGGTGTCATGGGCATGTCTTGAGTCTAGGTTTGGCATGCTTAGAGTTCTACAATTAAAGCTAGGGTTGTCCATGGATGGTTCTTTTCGATGCCTTCCCTGAGTATTGATGTTGTGATCCTTTTGTTAAATTGGTGATTTGATAGTGCCAGCCATTACCAAACTTGACCCTCGAATTTGACCTTGTGTGCAATGTTGATTTTCTTTAATTTGATCTAGGGTTCCTTGAGTTCGACAAAATTGATGACTTGGGTGAATTCAAGCTGTTATTTTTCATTTGCATTCGGTAATTACTTGATTTTGAGGGCCTTGGAAGAGTTTATTGTGATTTAGTTGAATAAGTGAATCAAGGTTAGGACTGTTTGCCCATGGTGGAACCCTAGGGTTTCGATTTTGAACTCATTGCCAATACTAGTCGAATAGCCCTTGAATGAGTTATGAATCTAATTCTATGAATGAATGATTTGAGGCAAGCAAAATTTGAACCCCAAATCCCCAAATTTGTGATCATTTGATCAATTTGGGCAAAATTGTGAAAAGCAAGACTTTCAGGATTTCAAGTACTTCACAGAATTCCTCTACTTTGAGAAATCCCAAAAATACGCATAAACATGAAAGTCACGCTACCTTTGCTGATTTCCATCAATCCCTTATGGAAATCCCCGAAAACTTGCTAAACATGAAGAATTGTAGAAGTGAATGAATTAATGTTGCATGATTTTCACATCTCATGATTGATTTAAATGATTAAAGGATGAATAATGCTATTTCTTAAGTTGTGATGTTGATTAAATAGCTTTTGGCTGATAATTGTGCTTTCATCGCAGATTTTCGCCTGGCCTTGAAATCCCCAAATTTCCTCCCTGGCTCGATTTCTGCAAAGGGGTGAAAATCCTGAACTTTTAAGGAGTTGTGCTTTATGAAGTTTTAATGGATTTTGATCATTGTTTTGGTTTAGTTGAATGATGAATGGGTATGTGCAGGATCATCATGGAAAAAACAAGCCCTTAAGTGGCGAAAAATTTAGAAAAAATAGAGTTAGACAACTTGATGTAAAAATTTGAATAAGTTATCTATATTATTTCAAAAATATGTAAGAATAGAATCTATAGCAAATTGAATGTAGTTTCTAAACTACTAGGTTTATTTTATTTTTTTAAATCTATTTGGTGAAAATTTGAAATTTCAATGGAGTAGTACTTAAATTTCAAGGAAAAAATAACAAGTAGGTGTTTGTCTGACCACCCTAACCACAATAAAATGACAATATTTTCTTATAATATTTTAGATATAAGTAGAGGACTTATGTCCGGATGTGATGCATATTTTTTTATAATTTTTTTCCAAGTAAATTATTAATTATGATTTTTTTATTACAACTTTTAAAAATATAAAAACTCGTATGTCTGACCACCTTAACTTGGTCAAAACTTCATGAAATTCTTTTTTTTTCTAATCCTATAGTATATGAAGCATAAAATGTGAAGCATGTTTTGTATTCAAAAAATGTGATACCATTTGCAAGCTATAGATGTTTTTCAATCAACCTTTCAATTGGGACTTTAGTCGTAATTCAAATAGAAAATGAATAGTAAATTCAAAGTAAAGCATAATTTATATTGGTGGAAAGCTGAGAATCTCCTTTAAAAACCGTTTTCATTTCATCAATTTTGGGTAAAAAAAAGTTGTCAACCACATACCCATCATATCGCCACTTTTTGGCCCATCATGATACTACACACACCCAAATATGTTATTTATGATGGGGTAACCCTAATATTCATGCCATAATGGATATTTATTGTGACCTTTTGCTGAGTGCAGGCTTAATCAAGCAAGGCTATTAATGCCAAGGGTAAGAACAAAAAAATGGATCTAGATGTTGAAGGATCTTCTATCTCAGAGGCTAAGAGGATCAAATTAGATACAAAGAGTAGGATTCCTAAGAGCAAGCTAGCTTCCACTTGGTCAAAAGTGACTAACACTAATGTGGGAAGATGAGATTATGAGGAATTCAAGACAAGGATGGCAGTGAAGGACCCTTTTGTGTTCGCAAGGAGATTGGTAGACTCTAGGTTGGCTCATGTGGTTGGTTTTCCTTCCACAGTGCAATGCTATGATCTAGTTTTGGAATGTGCTAGACACTATGATCCAGGCACATAGAGAGTGATCAGTCCACAAGGCTGAGTGCTTGCAAGCTTCTCCTCTGTCTCAGTGGCCCAAACATTTGATATGCCAGATAGGTCCCATGTGGTGTAGTTTGACATTGATGTGGCTAAGAAATACTATGCACAAGATACAAATAAGGCTCTGGAGGTAATCAATACTTGGCTAGAAAAACCTAAGGCATATATTTCTAAATTTCCAAAGCAATTGTTTAGGGCTAAATTCAAGCCAGATTACTATGAACCAATCACTCTTCTCAACAGAGTGATAGGCTTAAAGAGTGCAAGAGTATTTGAAAATTGGATGTTTTACATGATAGTGAGAATGGAGCAAGGCACATATTATCATTGGGTGGGTATAATTAGTGGCATGATTCATGAACAGTTGTGCAATGTATTGCAGACTAAGAGCTTCACCATGACATCATACTTGGTCTATGCCTTGGCAAGATTCCATCCATACAAGGGATTGAGAACTTGAGGAGTCTTTGGACAAGATATGATCTATGAATTCTACCCCCAACTGCATTTGGGTATATCTAGCTACAGAAGATTGAACGATGCATTCACCATGTACATCACAAGGTTTCTCTAGGGTGCAAAGCATGTTAGGATTTCTAATGTTACCAAGAAGTTGATACAAAAGTTTGGAGCATGGTTCATACAGTTTCCCACATTCTCATACATCAGGATTGATGATTTTCAATGAGCTCCATACAAATTTCCCAGGTACCCAACCGATCACATCATTCTTTTAGAGGTCACAAGGCAGATTTTTTCCTTTAATGTAGTTTTGAAGAATGATATGCACAAAATTGGTTTTGGCAATGATTTCCCATTAAGGATAGGAGGTATTGAAGCTTTTCCTTCTTTGATCACAACACATTTCTCTGAGGAAGAGATGGGCACTTTTGGTTGATCATTGCATTCTAAGAGGCCTAGATTTGATATAACAAGTGGAGCCCAAAAGAGAGCCAATAGGGATTTCAGACACAAAGATGATATTAAAGACTATTGAGCCAATTGTAAGTATAGATTTGAGGTCCGAAGGAAGAAGTTCTCTAGGTTTCCAACTAATTTGATAAGGTTATATAGCATCAAGGCCATCCCTGATCAGATTGATGATGATGGGGAAATGATACAAAACCATGACTATGAGCCAATTAAAGACAAGCCAATATGTGAGATTGATTGGTTGGAAGAAGAAAAGATAGAGTTGGAGAAAATCAATTCTCCTATGATCAAGCATACCAAGTTGTGGATTAAGCACAAGATTTGGGAGTTTGATAGTGAAGGAAAATAGTACACCTACGATTTGATGGGAAACTTGGAGTCCAGGTCTATTTATGAGGAGGAGCATGACCCAAAAGGAAAGGAAAAGGTGGGTTCTCCCTTCAAAATTAAGATCAAGGGTGTTCAAGTAGAGGTAGAGGAAGAAAAGAAAAGGAAGCCCATTTCTAAGAAAAGAAAGACGACTTCTAAAGAGGACAAATTTTTTCAAGAGGATGAGCATGAAGAAGAAGGGAAGAAAGATAGTGTCTATAACTAAGGGTTATTTTTCAGGTTTGATTAAAGGTTAGCAAATCAATATAAATCACAAAACCCAAAGCAATTACAAAATACAATGAAAGCTAAAATAAAGAACGATTATACCAACTAATCACCGAGACCTCCATGATTCACTTTTGTAACACCTTCTAGCTTGTTGGCTGATGTGTTGCCCTCAGATCGAACGTACGAGCAATCTAGAAATATAAGTCTAAGTCCTACACCAAGCTTTGAAGGATTTGAACAAATGTCTATGCCTAAATAACTAAAAATGACTCAAAAAAATCTAAGTTTGAATATGCAAGAATAATGTAATTCGTGTGCGTATAATGTCTCTGTGTAATTGAAAAACGAGAGGAAAATGTCATTTTATAGAAAATGCCATTTTGAATGGACGGATGAGATTGACTTTTGACGAAGACCTAAAATCAGAGGCCCAGATTAAATCTAACAATCCCTAATCAAGGTTAGGGAAAAGTCATTAATCGAGCGGTCGAGATGCCATCTAAGAAGATCAAATCGGCGGTGGAGAATAAATGAAGAAATTAATTCAAAAATAAATATTTCCGAAAATGAAGAAGATAAAGACTGAACTGAAGATCAGATTTGGAAAAATCAAGAATCTACCCGATTACTTGACTTTTGGAGGAAAGTTACCATTTTGAATTAAATTAATTCAAAATATGGATTTTGTGAAATAATAAATAATCAAATTTTAGATTATTTACTAAAATGAACTGACAGTTAAAACTGTGATGACATTTTAAATAATTTCATTTATTTAAAATGAGAGGAATATCAATTTTGGTAATTAAATAATTAAATTTAATTATTTAATTTAGCAGATAAGACTAATAATTAAATTAATTAATTAATTCATTTAATTATGACAGTTAGTGACATATTAAATAAATAAATAAAACTTATTTATTTAATAATCAGGAAGAAATGACTGAAGAAGGGTGATTAAATAAATTAAGAAATTTATTTAATTAAGGGAAGACTTAGACAATTAATGACACATTTAATAAATAAATAAAATTTATTTATAATTTAATAATCATGAAGAATAAAAGGACATGAATTAATTAAATAATTATGAATTATTTAATCAATAGTCGAATGTGGACCAATGACATAATTAAATGTCATAATTATGCTATGATGAAAGTGGTTAAAATAGAGCTTGTAAGCCTAGGTCATTTTTAAGTGTTTACATTTTGCCCCTCTTTGTCATAATGTAGCATGTCGCATTGTGACAAAGAAAATAAGTCAAAAACATGCCCCAGTGCAAAATATGATGAGGAAGAACGATGAGGAGGGTAGCGGTATGCCCCCTCGAGAGGAAAGACGGGTTCCAAGAACATGGGTGTGCTCTCGAAATGGACGAGAAGACTAGAGTATGAAGAGACAAAAAGAATGTTAGTGCAAAAGATGTGGATGATGAAGATGTAGACTAGATGAAAGAATCCTTCAAAACTTGCCAAAGAACTAATAGACATTGCTCAAATCATCATTGGGTGGTAAAAATGACACAAATAGACAAAAAACACCATAATATGATGTAGACTAAGATGTGCAAGGTCATCCACTTGAAAAATAGACAATCACAGACAAGGAATGTCCTAACTCATACTAAGGGCGAAGTTGATGCAGACCCAAGGTGGAAATCAACTTGAAATGAAAAATAATAGATGGTCAACCCAAATTTCAAAGTAAATCAAAATAACTTCACAAATCCACTTGTTAGATGCATTCTTTCCACCAACACAACCAAACAACTTCAAGGGACTTTTCACCCAACTTTCCCAAAAGACTCATCAAATAAATAATGGATTTAGAAACCCATTAAGGAATTACACAACATAATTCAATGTCAGATATAACTCCTTTGGACCAGTTTAGACTTCCAATACACTCACCATGGGAAAAACAAGGAAAAAAAGGTTAATTTAACAAAGGAAGTACCCTTCAAACTTATCCAATCACCTTGAAACCTTGGGAAAGAAAATTAAATGGCCCAAAACCACAAAATCCACAATTGGTTTGCACCTGTACGGCCAAAAACACTCCCAACTCAGAAAACCTCCTTTTCTAATGCAAAAACAAGGCTTTTGTCAAAATCTTCATTCCCAGACTTGAATAAAAAATAAATGGTTCAAACACATTTCATAGGGTCTTTCTTGACATTTTAAATGCTTAAAAACTCAACTCCATCAATAATTCATTGAAAAGCACTTCAAAGCCATCACTTTTCAAGGGAAAAATTGCATTTTCAGCCCTAGGGCATCACACATTCACCACAAAAATGATTTATTTTGATGAAACATCAATTGTAACATCTAACCTAATAAATTTTCAACCAATCCACTGAGTTATAGGAGAAAAAAAGTGGGTGGATTGGTCAAAATCTCATTTTTTTGCCTTCAAAGCCCTTAATGCAAGGAAAACAGGGTACTTGCCACAAATTTTCAATTTCTCTCACAAAACAATGAATGAGAACTCCAAATCAAAATAAGATGAAATTAAACACATATAAACACATTCAATGAAGTTTTTAGAGTATTATGAGACTGTACAGGTCCATACAGCAGTAAAAAATTCTAGAAAATAGTGAAAAAAACACAAAAAATGCACCAAAAAATGTGGTATTCTTGTTGTGTGAGTTTTTTACACCCCCATCAACCTTGATTCGAGCCTTATAAGGCCTCTTATAACATTTAAAATCCATAACCACCTCCAAAACAACCAAATTTCACCTAATCACCCTTTAAATGACTAATTTTGCAAATCAACACAATTTTGACAACATTTGCAATATTTTGCATTTTTGCCATTATTGAACTTTTAAGACTCTAAATATATTTAGACACCTGAAATATGGTCATTTAGACCTTATTTAACTCTTATTAAGACTTCTAGACTCAAAAACAACAAAATCTGTTCATTTACCCAATTTGACATCTTTGACAATTTTGACAATTTTTAAATTTTCACATACTTTCCAATGTCTTCATGGAACAAAGATGAAATCGCGTTAAAATGACCTTCTAAACCTTTTGAACTCCTATTATTGACACCAAAAGGTGTTGGTGCTCCTACACCATACACCCCACCAAGAAAAAGACCCTTGTCCCAAGTGGTAGAATATGCTCTAAGCATTGACCCTGCTGCTCCATGCTTCTTCAGTTGTGTTTGCTGCCTTCTTGTCCTTAAATCATGTTTTGATACCACTGCTCTAGACCTCATACCTGCACAAAAAAATTCATTAGCAAGAAATAACCCTGTACTTTCCTTTTTTTCATTCATATACTTGCAATTGTTCTTCATTTTATGCATGCTTTGCCCTGTGATCAGTTTTGAGTTCCTTGAAGGATTGTGTGCACTCCTTACTGTCCTCAGACCTTTCACACCTCTATCAACATATTCCCAAGCATTAAAAACTCTATTTACCTTTACATCAGCACCTCCCACTATTTTTGGAACTTTACATTCAACAATAGGACACACTATGGTCCCAACAATCACTACACCCTGCTCATTGAACTCCTTAAGTATGCCACCCTGTTTCTCATACATCCCTGCAGATTTGTTAGCATTTATTGTGTCAAAATAAGACTTTGACATGAGTTTTGCTACTATCCTTTGAAAAATTAGATTGCTCACTTCCTTAACACCATTTGAAGGTGTCCCAATCACTGTCCTAACATTATTACCCTGCTGCAAATCAGAAAATGCATTGTCCCTTTTGTCTTCAAGCCTTAAGGGCTGCTTTCTACCAAACATAATCACTTTTTCCTTACCTTTGATCTTCCCTCTTTGCTTCAAAGGAGTTAACTTATAGCTTTGATCATCCTTCCATATTGTGTAAGTATTGGCCCAACCATCATACATAGACCTTCTATCATATTGCCATGGTCTCCCTAAGAGAATATGACAACAATCCATTGGCAATATATCACACAAGATTCTATCCTTGTACTCCCCAATCTGGAAATCTACATAAGCTTGCTCATTCACCACTAAAGTTTGACTATCATTCACCCAAGAAACCTTGTAGGGTGCTACATGAGGTATCTTTTCTAGACTCAACTTATCTACCATTTCCCTTGACACCATGTTATCTTGAGAACCTGAATCAATAACAACTTGACACACTTTACCTTTGCATTTGCATGAGGTTCTGAATAAACTCCTTCTTTGGCTCATGTCTTCTTCCTTTGGTGTTTGCAGCAATGTCCTCATCATGAGTGCCTCTCCTACTTCTAGATCTGCAGGCCTACTTGTACTTGTAGAACTTTCACACTCTTCCTCTTGAATCAATTGTGTTCTTTTCTCATTCCTCCTATCACCACTTGAAGTTGCACCTTGATTTTGAGGACACTTAAAGAAGGGGTGTCCAAATTCATTACACTTGAAACATCTACCTAAAAACTCATTGAAATCCCTCTTTGAATTAAAGTTTGTTCTTCCACCTCTCCATCCACCTCTTGATTCAGGAGCTTGTTCCTTGTTTTTATCAACCTCTTCATGTCCTTCCTTGGATTGCCTTGAACCTCTTCCTCTATTCAGACCACCTCTACCCCTTGCTTGTCTCTCTTGTCTCCTCTTGATTCTATCTTCTGCCCTCATTGCCATTTGAAAGAATTCTTCAATTATTTTAGGTGGATTGAGGCTGATCTCATCCCTTATATTCAACCTCAAACCACTCAAGTATCTAGCCACTCTCTCCACTTCATCTTCATTATGACTTGCTCTTATATACAATCTATGAAACTCTTCAGTGTAAGACATCACATCCATTTCTCTTTGCTTTAATTCTTACAATTTCATGAAAGTTTGAATAGCATAATCTGTTGGTAAGAATTGAGCCTTAACTTTTGCTACCATTCTATCCCAAGAACATATTTTAGGCTTACCTTTCTTGACTCTATCCTCTTGCACAAAATTCCACCATGTAAGAGCTGGTCCTTTCAACTTTGTCTTTGCATATTTAACCTTCTTGGTGTCATCAATATCTTCAAACTCAAAAAAGTTATCCAAAGCATCAATCCATGCTATAACTTCTTCACTATCCATCTTACCTCCATACATGGGCACATCAAATTTTGCCTTAGGATTATTGTCACCCTTGACCACTTTCAGCATCCTAAGCATTCTTCTTTCATCAGGATCTAGTTCATCTTCTTCATCTGGAACTAGAGGATCCCCTTCAACCTCTTCATCACTTTGCTCTTCATCTACAACTCCTCTCCTTTGATTCTTCTCCAAAGCAGCTATCCTTGCTATAGTAGCATCTTGATATTCTTTGTATATCCTCTCCTTCCTTGCCAATTGCTCCTTCAACTCTTGTATTTCTTTAGCCATTGCACTAGCCTTTGGAGGCATCCTTCACAACCTACAAAATCAAACAACCAACAACAAGATCTTGTGCCTGATGCTCTGATACCACTTTGATGTAGACCCAAAGTGGAAATCAACTTGAAATGAAAAATAACATTTGGTAAACCCAAATTTCAAAGCAAATCAAAATAACTTCACAAATCCACTTGTTAGATGCATTTTTTCCACCAACACAACCAAACAGCTTCAAGGGATTTTTCACCCAACTTTCCCAAAAGACTCACCAAATAAATAAGGATTTAGACACCCATTAAGGACTTACACAACATACTTCAATATTAGATATAACTCCTTTGGACCAGTTTAGACTTCCAATACACTCACCATGAGAAAAATAAGGAAAATAGGTCAATTTAACAAAGGAAGTACCCTTCAAACTTATCCAATCACCTTGAAACCTTGGGAAAGAAAATGAAATGGCCCAAAACCACAAAATCCACAATTGTTTTGCATCTGTATGGCCAAAACACTCCCAACTCAAAAAACCTCCTTTTCTAATGCAAAAACAAGGGTTTTGTCAAAATCTTCATTCATAGACTTGAATAAAAAAAAAAATGGTCCAAACATATTTCATGGGGTCTACTTTGACATTTTAAATGCTTACAAACTCAACTCCATCAATAATTCATTGAAAAGCACTTCAAAGCCATCACTTTTCAAGGGAAAAATTGTATTTTCAGCCCTAGGGGATCACATATTCACCACAAAAAATGATTTATTTTGATGAAACATCAATTGTAACATCTAACCTAATACATTTTGAACCAATCCACCAAGTTACAAGAGAAAACAGTGGGTGGATTGGTCAAAATCTCATTTTTTTGCGTTCAAAGCCCTTAATGCAAGGAAAACAAGGTACTTGCAGCAAATTTTCAATTTCTCTCACAAAACAATGAATGAGAACTCCAAATCAAAAGAAGATGAAATTAAACACATATACACATGTTCAATGAACTTTTTAGAGTATTATGAGACTATATAGGTCTGTACAACAGTAAAGAATTCTAGAAAATAGTGAAAAAAAACACAGAAAATACACCAAAAAATATGGAATTCTTGTTGTGTGAGTTTTTTACACCCCCATCAACCTTGATTCGAGCTTTAGAAGGCCTCTTATAACATTTAAAATCTATAACCACCTCAAAACAACCAAATTTCACCTAATCACCCTTTAAATGACTAATTTTGCAAATCAACACAATTTTGACAACATTTGCAATATTTTGCATTTTTGCCATTATTGAACTTTTAAGACTCTAAATACCTTTAGAAACTTGAAATATGGTCATTTAGACCTTATTTAATTCTTATTAAGACTTCTAGACTCAAAAACAACAAAATCCCTTCATTTACCCAATTTGACATCTTTGACAATTTTGACAATTTTTAAGTTTTCAAACACTTTCCAATGTCTTCATGGAACAAAGATGAAATCACATTAAAATGACCTTCTAAACCTTTTGAAATCCTATTATTGACACCAAAAGGTATTGGTGCTCCTGCACCAAAAGTTGCCCCAGTCTTTTTGTCAAGACAATCTACAAACATCAATCAAAGAAAATAAAATAGGCTAGGAGACATCATCGCACCTCTAAATCCTTCATGGGACATCCTCGAGGTAGCTAGTAACATGACCAAAAAGACAAGACAATAAAAATATAAGAAAAAATAGCCAAGATAGTCAAAAGATAAGACAAGATAGACCAGAAAGATTAACAACCATTTTATTTTGTTTGCCAAAGATTGATTTCTTGTCGGTTTGACAGTTTTGATAGTTTAAGAGTTTTTCCAATTTGACGGTGTTGACAGTTTGACGGGGCCTATTGTCAGGGAGGACACATCCTGAAAAAGGAGGACATTTTGATGAGGTCCAAATCTGAGGACACATCTTGAAGAGGACCAAAGAGTGACGAGAGTGACATTTTTTTGACTAATATGTTTTGGCAAGTTGGCTAATGTTGATTGTATGACTGATTGGACTGTGTTGTCTAATTTTGACCAATTTTGACATTGACGTTTCGAATGACTGTCTTGTGTCTAAGTTTGACTATGTTTGACTTATTTGACTGATGTGATGATTGTAACAAGTTCCATAATTTTATTTGGACCAACCTAAAAGAACTGACCTAATGTCTTGGGGACTCATCGACTGATGGCCTTGCCTAGGTAGCAAATGTGCAGAGACAACGTAGTTTGACAATGACATGGACTGACTGATATGACTGAATTTGACTCCATTTTTAGGATTTTGACATTGATTTGGATGTTTTTGTGTTTTTCTTCATTACGTTTTATGATTTTTAGGTCTTTCTTCAGAACATTTTATGATGTTTTTGGTCTTTCTTCAGGACATTTTATAATGTTTTTTGTCTTTTTGTCATTTTATGATTTTTTTGGATTTTGACGTTTAAGAGGATCGTGACAAATGCATATGACTGATGCCTACACATGAGAATCCAAGGACAAACATGATTGTGCCCCTAGTCAAGCAGAATACCAATTGACAGGTGATGACAACATTGTTTGACATGGGAAGAACGCATCCCGAAACAATGTGAGGACGATGATGATAATGTGACGAAAGTATGGAGGTCTATAGCTAAGCCAGAATGCAGTCAAATAAAATTTTGGATAATGTGCTTGTATGGATTAGACTCATTGCATTTGGAATGACTTGGTTAGGACTAGATGGTATGATGATTATCCTTAGACCATTTGACAAGCGAAAGCCAAGATAGGTGGCAGGCATGAAAGGATAGGGGGTGGCCTTGGTAAAGGACGAGACACATGAGACTAAGGGAATTGTCATATGAATTTCAAGGACTATGTCACATAAGGATAATGAGGTTTATGTCAGCAATGACATGATGTTTCATGGATAATGTATGACCAAAGGATAGGCATGTCAAGATTTTTCCCAAAGCATGACTTATGTGTGCCTGTTTTATGTCAAGACCAAGGTAGGTGGGAAAATGGATGGAAATGATAGGGCTTAGATGGACGTAAATGTCATGAGGAAGGCATGGGAAATGAGACAAATTTCCCCCAAGTGTAAAAGTCCACATAGATGATTTATTTTACACTTGATGCCTGTTTGCCAGGTTTTCATCATGGTACTTTATTCAGGGTGCCTGTTTGCCAAGTTTTCACCATTGGATGAAATTTTTCTCTTTACTATTTTCTTGACTTTTTGATTTTTTTGGTGTCACTAAGACGCCTGTTTGCCAGGTTTTCATTAGGGTGACAATGTTTTACATTATTCATTTTTTTTGTATTTCTAATTTTGTGGATAGCCTGGATGCTTTAGATGACCACTGACTATTCTAAATCTGGAATTGACGGAGCCGATGTAGGGACTAGTGCCATGATATGCCAATAATGACCTTGTTGAAGGAGTTGTCTTGTGAGGATCATAGCGCTTGCATACAATTGATCAATGTCATTGTGATCCTTTCTAATACTAGAGTTGGCCTTATCAGAATAAGCACATCGTGATAGAGTGCCATGAGAGTCCTTATGGTAAAGAGTTGTTCCCAAGATGTGACGAATGTGTGACGTGGGATTTTTGGACTTTAGATGAGATGTACGATTATGATGAATGATAGTAGATGTGGAAAGGTTGTTTGTACATTTGGATGAATCACTTTTTATTTTCCAAACTTGGGATGGTGGATGACAGATTTTGGAATTTTGATTGGGATGGCATTTGGAACCAACACTTTTATATACCTTGCTTGATGACCATTTTGAAGGAGGTGGAAATTTGTTGTATGTGGGAGTACTCTTTGCTTGTGGCTCCATATTGTGATTGACTTTTGTATTTGACTGGGTGTCTTTGTTCGATCCGTCTTTCTTTGGGATCCATTTTAATTTCATTTGTCCACTTGTCCTTTTGTTTGATTCAATGTCCTTTGACATTTGATTTTGATCTTTTGACTTGTAAGACTTTTGTTTTTGTTTGTTCCAAAGGGAAGGTTTAGATGCTGAGAATGCTGGTTTATGGTGTGGGTGGAGGGGGTGTTGACAACAATCTTATGACAAGGATTTCTCATGAACTCTATTTTGATGTTTGTATCTGACAAAGTTGCCTCCAGTATCGAGGAGGTACCACTAACATCGTTTGATTTACTAACTGAGGAATAGCCAAGACCTTGATGTCTGTAATTTTCCTGAAGTTGTATTGGTTCTAGAATGCCTTGCTTGTGTATGCCTAGTCATTTTCCTTGATATTGCATGCTTTGATAGATTCTATTTGCGATGGGGTATTTGTTGTTTTGAAAGCAAGATGCTAACCCATCATTAGGAATGTGGATACTATCACTTGTAATATTTTCTTCTGCAAGAAAGCCTGCTCTGACAAAGATAGATGACCCTAGTTGATAAAGTGTCTTAGCTTTATTTTCATGTTGGACATATTCCTGACTGATATCTTTGGTATGATCGTGTGACATGTCAAGTTCAGATGATTCTGTTGGTGCTTCCAAGGAAATTTCGAAGCCATCATTATGTTTAGTGTCATAGAGTCCAATGATTTTAGCTATAACTTGATCATATGCAAGCATGTCCCTAGTGGAAGATTCTTGTTCTAGAGTAATATCGTTTGTGTCCCATGGAGGCAAGTGTCTCATTGTGGGAAGTGTCAATAGTCAAGGCCTTTATAAGGTTGGCAAGTGTTTGATCATGAATGGTGTAAAGGTCAAGGAGTGGATCGTTTTGGACTTCTTGGTCAATGGTAGGGTCTTGGTCGAAGATGGGGTTGTCATGGATTTGAAATTCTTGGTCAATGATGGGGTCTTGGTCAAAGATGGGTTTGTCATGGATGATACAGATGGAAATAGAGTAGTTGTCAAGGAGAGGTGTGTTTTGGATGTCATGATTGTCTTGAAGGACTTCATGGATGGACTGAAAGATAGGGTCATGGGATGGACTACCTTGTTCTTGACATGAGGGTGACATTATAAGGTCATGCTTTGGGCTTTCATTTTGACATGTATCCTCAAGTTTATTAAATGGGATTTGACTTTGAGTAATGACATAATTTTCATGACTAGATGTGGCTTGTGAGGGGGTGATTTGAAAAGTATTAGGAGAAGACGTGGAGACTTGGACGGGACTAGTATGTGAAGGGATAGGATAGGACATGGGTACTTGGACTGGATTGGTATGGGAAGGACTGGGGACTTGGACTGGACTAGTTGGTAATGATATAGGATATGACATGGAGACTTCAACAGTATTAGTTGGTAATGCCATAGGATATGACATAGGGACCTGGACTAGATTGGAGTAAGGTTGACTAAAATGGGATGTGGAGACTTGGGCTGGATCGATATGGTACAATGTGGGGACGTGACATGAGTTGGTAGATAGTTGATAAGGCATGTAGACTTGGATGGGATTGATAGGTGAGGAACTAGCATATGATGTGGAGACTTGGTATGGACTAGTGGATAGTTGGTTTCCCTTGTCAAGGTTAGGATAAGGGTGATAAGTGGACGTTTGTTGTGAATTACTGGTAGGATTTATGTCAAGTGACTATTGATGGTGAGGGTAGATGGATGGAGGTGGCAAAGTATTTATGTCAAAGCCTCGTGGTAACTTAGCCCCTTGGTCCAAAAGCATGGCTAGATACCTTTGAGGGTCGCGTAAGACTGAGTTTTCTACGAAGGAGACTATATCAGGATTTTGCTTTGTAGCTTCTAAGTCTTCTACATATACTTGTCCATTTTGGTCTCTTTGTATGAATGGTTTAGAAGGGTTTCGTGATGAAGATGGCATGTTCATGGAAGATTGAATGTTCATGTTGTGAAATGGGTTAGAAAAAGTCCAATGTTGGTTTGTGTCATAAGTGTTATTATTGATGTTGGGATTGAAATCTTGTCCAAAGTTTTCCATTTGTCCTCTTTGTCTTTGAAGCCTAGTCTCAACAATAAAAAGGGATTGCTCAGATAAGGATGATGAGAATGACAACTAAATGTGAGGATGATGACAACCTATGTTTTTTGGATTTTTGATAAGGATGAAAATGCAAGACTATGTTTCCTAAAATGTCGACTAGGATGACTAGGTGATGATAATGTTTGTCTAAGGAAATGATTGATGTAAGATGACAAGGTGATCAAAGCCAAAATGTTGACTGAGGACTAAGATGATGATGTTTGACTAAGGACTTAATGTTATAAATGCAAGGTCTAGGTTCAAAATGATGACTAAGATGAACAATGTAAAGTATAAGTTCAAAATGAGGACTGAGATTGTTTTTTGATGTTTTGTTGAAAAGGCTGAGTTGTCTAAGGTTGATTGTTTGTGTCCAGATTTGTGAATGTTGTGTATATTATTTGAAAATCTAGAAAACACTTGACAAGCACAATGTTTTAGTGTAAGCAAGCGCACATAAGACAAGTACAATCCTAAAAGGCCAATAGGCCAAGGGTTTGTATACTTGATATAGCCCACCTTTATACCCCAGATTGGTGATAAACACCTTTCCTTCTCGAGAGCGGATAGCTTAGAATTTTGGTGGCATTGGCTCCCCTCCATGACTCATTAACGTCATTCGAGCACACCAAATTTGAATTCTTGGGTAGTGACTTCCCAAGAACTGCTATCTCTACTCTAGGGGGTCAGTAGTGAGTGTCTTCAGGCATGATACTGTACCCTGCACTATATCAAGCAATGGCCAAAAAAGGTTGGACTCTAAGACAAAAGGTGTTTAATGTGGGCATTCCGTTCGTAGGGCATGATCCATGCGGTGAGAGTCCCCTTTCGGATCCATCTCATCGGAACCATACGTGTGATTCTTGGGCTTTCCCCAAGAATCCACTTTTATATACTGGCTGGAAGTCCCTTGGTGTCAGGGTGCTACCGGTCTAAGTCATCCTGGGGTGAGTACTTTTTCCCACCAGAATAGGCCCAAGTTCTAGAGGCAATAATTGTTTCTCTTACACCTAGGATCGCATGAATGCGCAAGGGGAGAGGATACTTCGATTATTGCATCATGAGGGTAATAACAAAAATGTGCTTTCACACTAAACATAGTAGACACTTGTTAATTTTAATCCAAATGAAAGATTTTCTACACTACCAAACAATTTGTTTCAAAAAATTTAACTAGGGTTTTCGACATACGTTCTGCAGAAAGATTCATTAGTAGTTTGATAATTATCTTCGACTATCGACCTACAAAAATAGTTAGATGCATAATTGTTTTCCATTTGATCCAATGTTTCCTTTGAAGTGTTTATTTTCTGTACATGCAGAAAACCAATAACAAATCCAAAACCCTAACAAGATAACTGATCACTTACTATTAGAGGGTTAGCTAGTCAAGACAAATCTGATTTTTATAAATTTTTTAATAGTAAAATTTAAAATACAGAGAATAAAGTCTATCTAAAATCTCAAGAGGTTTCCAAAAATGTAAAGAAATCAGAAAAAAAAATTGTTTTGCACCTAAAATTAATTTTTTATGAAAAATCATAAAAAAATTATAAAAAATACAAAACAGCTCCAAATTCTGATTTTTGGACTGGAGGGGTCTGATGTCATCCCAAATCTGCAAAAAAACTTTTGTGAGCAGATATACAACTGTGGGTGAGATATAAGCAAATCTTTTTGAAACCCCAATTTCAAAAGATCTATTTTTTGACTAATAATTGTGCATCCAAATTTAAAAGATAAAGAACATACCCTTATTAAAATTTAGAGAGCTTTCTAGAAACATAAACATATCTGAAAAATTTGATAATTTGCTCTCAAAATTGATTTTTCATGAAAAATAGAAATTTTTTTATAAAAAATTAAAAACATATCCAAAAAATATGATTTTTGGAATGAAATCTCGTGATATAGTCTTCAAACTGCAATTTTTTTTTTGTGAGGAAATACATAGCTGTTTGAAAGTTATGGTCGAATCTTTGGAAACTAGGGCTTTATCCAAAATTATGCAAAACCTGCAACAAAAAGAAACCAACTCCAAAAATTGCTCTTTATTTGTCCAAATATGTCGGGTTCACCAATGTAACTAAGGGTTATTTTCTAAAGGTTAGCAAAGACTAAGAAACCCAAAGAAATTACAAAGTACAAAGGAAGTAAACAAAAGAATGATTATACCAGCTAATCGCCAAGACCTCCATGATTCACCTTTGTAACACCTTCTAACTTGCTAGTTGACGGATTGCCCTTAGATCGAACATGCGAGCAATCTAGAAATAAATGTCTAAGTCCTACACCAAGCTTTGAAGGATTTGAACAAATGTCTATGCCTAAATGACTAAAATCGACTCAAAGAAATCTAAGTTTTAATATGTAAGAATAATGTAATTCGTGTGCGTATAATGTCTCTGTGTACTCAAAAAATGAGAGGAAAATGTCATTTTATAGAAAATGCCATTTTGAATGGACGGATGAGATTGACTTTTGACAGAGACCTAAAATTAGAGGCCCAGATTAAATATGATAATCCCTAATCAAGGTTAGGGCAAAGTCATTAATCGAGCGGTCAAGATGCCATCTAAGAAGATCGAATCGGTGGTGGAGAATAAATGAGGAAATTAATTCAAAAATAAATATTTTCGAAAACGAAGAAGATAAAGACTGAACTAAAGATCAGATTTGGGAAAATCAAGAATCTCGCCGATTACTTGATTTTTGGAGGAAAGTTACCATTTTGAATTAAATTAATTCAAAATATGGATTTTGTGAAATAATAAATAATAAATTTTCATATTATTTACTAAAATGAACTGACAGTTAAAACTATGATGACATTTTAAATAATTTCATTTATTTAAAATGAGAGGAATACCAATTTTGGTAAATAAATAATTAAATTTAATTATTTAATTTAGCAGATAAGACTAATAATCAGGAAGAATAAATGAAGAAGGGTAATTAAATAAATTAAGAAATTTATTTAATTAAAGGAATACTTTAGACAATTAAAGACGTATTGAATAAATAAATTAAATTTTATTTATTTAATAATCATGAAGAATAAAAGGACATGAATTAATTAAACAATTATGAATTATTTAATTAATAGTCAAATGTGGACCAAGGACATAATTAAATGTCATAATTATGCTAAAATGAAAGTGGTTAAAATAAAGCTTGCAGGCCTAGGTCATTTTTAAGTGTCTATAGTGTCCCTATGCCCAAAAGGAGAAGAGTGACAAGAACATCGAGGAAGCAAAATGAGCCTCCTAAGGGAGAAGAGGGTAGAGGACCACAATTGATAGATGTTGAGAGTTTTGGAGAAAAGACATAGGTATACACTAGGAAAGCAAGAACTCCATCTCCTAAGGAGAGTTTGGTAAAGGAGGATGCTCCTATGATCCCCTCTGCCACACTACCATAGGAAGATTCCTCTGCCCTTGCGTCAACCCAAGAATTACATCATGAAGAAAAAGAGTCAACAAAAGTTGTTGGTGAGGATACTCATCAAGGTGAGGAAAGAAAAGAATTCAATGTTGGGGATCTTCACAATGCAGAGGTAGAAATTGATAATATCCTACAATCTTCCTTGGTTTCATATGAGGGCTCACCTATCGATGATGGAGGAGAGAAATCTATGGAGAAAGAAGAAGTGCATGAATGAACTCCCTCTCCAATCCAAGTGGTGACAAAAAAACTTCATCAAGAAGTAGATCAAAATCCAGAGGAGGATAAGGAGAAAGATAAGGAGAGGGCAGATAAAAGTGAAGAGGTTCCTACAATGTAGGATTTAAATGTTGACCTCTCACTCATTAGCTAGAAAAGGACAAGCAAGGTGAACAAATGCTAGGTACTTCTACTCCTAATTGTCTTAGTGAGAGATTAAAAAGTAAACAAATAGTATTGGATGATACTCCTCCAAATTGGGATGAATTACTAGCCAATATTGGAAAGGGAAAATCAAAGAAAAAGGCTAGGGTGATTTCCAGAATCACCAGAGATAATTTAGATAATAGAGTGATCCATATTGCCACCCCTAAAATAGAAAAAAATAAGGGTGAGATAACTCCTCAAGAATATAGCATTCAAACAATAAACTTGTGGCCTACAAGCAAGGATCAAGAAAAAGAAGAATTCCAAGAATCCTCTTAGGCCATTATAAGGAGATTGGATAAAGTAATAGAGGAAAAGGAGAGGCTGCAAAAGTAATTGAATGATGTGTATAGATATGTTCAACATCTAATGAAGTCTTTGTAGGCTATGGGAAGTGAAGGGATAACTCTTGAAGGGTTATTACCTAAGGAGGTAGTCAATGAGCTTGAGAAGATGAAGACTTCCACTAAGGCTACACATGAATGGTTGCAAGGAGTAGGGCACAAAGGGGATAGCATGATCAAGGACATTATGTCAACTTGTGGAGATGCACATAGGTCATTCGAGTGGCTGCAGAATTTGCTGGGGCAGGACAAAACTATTGTAGACCTTCTCTTGCATAAAACAAAGACCATCATGGATTATACTGAAGAGAGATTGGTGAGTGATGGAATATTTCCTCCCTCAAAGGTTTCAAAACCTTGGGAATGGTATGAATCCCTATAGATAAATCATAAAGTTTTGAAGAGAATCCATAAGTAGGGACAACAGGTGGGAAATACATTGAATGATATTTATAATAAATGTATTTCATTCTTTGAGATAATGATTGGGAGGAAGAAATTTGCACCAAAACACTTGAGCTTGGAACAATTAAGGAAATGGTGGCATGAGGTCTATGCTCCAGTTGATGATGGTCCAATCACCACCCACCATTTGGATGATGTGGCAACCTATATTATTGTCATGGAGAAATTTCAAGATCTCAAGGTAGAATGGGATAAGGTCATCAAAGAATCAAGGGATGAGATTAAATCAATTGAGAGGATATTTAAAGTGTTGATCATTCCACCATTGGCTGAATTGGAGAGGATTTTTCTTAAGGTGCAAGATAAATTGGGTGAGGATAAGGACAGGGGGCCAACTAAATAATGATTTTTATAGAAATTTGTGCTTCCCATTATCTCTCCTTTCATCTTCTACATGAATTAGACTGAGCTACATTGGAGAACCCAGACCGACCTAGAAAATTATCAAGCATTTAATGCAAAAATATTGTTTTATTCTAAAAACTTTCTAGGCTGACCTATTTATGGTTGACCATCTTTGTAACCCTATTTGGGCCAACATAGCATGAAATTTCTATAAATAGGGAATTTTGTCTCATTTTTAAGGGCTAGATAGTTGAACTTTGGAGCAAGTTAAGTGATGGAGAAAAGAGTTAGGAGTTAGTCTATTTTGAAGCAAGTGTTGTAACATAGAATACTTGGATTGTTACAAATTTTGGGTGATTCAATATAAGTAAAGCCATTGTGCTTTGGTGATCTTTCTTGTGTTGATTTATCTTGCATGGTTCTTGTTATTCTATCTTTTAAGATTTCTTGGAAAATATTAGGTATACATTAGATTTAGAGTTAGAAATTATTTAGTGGTGTTTATGGTTTGATGCTTGAAGTGTTTGTAGCAATACCTGTTCCATACTTTTAGCAACTGGTTGATTGTGAGTTGTGTAAAGTTAGCCTAGACCTTATATTTGTTGTGCTTAGTTCAATTGTGGATGTTTTATTCATTTCAATTGAAAATTAGGGTTGGTATGAATGAATGTCTCATGATTTGAAAATATTTAATGCCTTAGAAGATTGCATTGTTTCTATAAAATTGTAGATGAAATCTAGGTTGAGCAAGAACTGGTTTTAAGGGATTGGTCCATTTCAAATGTTTTATCATTTGCATTTTTGGTCTTAGGAGTAGTTTTAATCTTAGAAATCTCTCTTAAACCCTCATCTTTTGCTATTTATTTTATCATTTGGATTAAATTTAGGATTTAAAGTATCAAAATATTGCAAAATTTGATAAGTTTGAAGATCCAAAATTTGTTTGTAAGGTCCCTTTATGATTACTAGCATTTTCACATTTATCATTGAGTTGTTTTGCATTGTCAAGATTTGACACTAGAGACCTTGGGGTGATTTCTTGAGGCTTGTTGAAAGAGATTTACCTTTAAAGAGAGATAGGATACCATATTTTTTCTGAGTTGTTGTTGTGCAGAAAACACCATCAATAGATTGGTGCTAGAAGGAGGGCCTGAATAAGTAAGCTGGATCATTTTTTGTCTGCCATTTCTCTTGAATTATTTTGAAGAAGAACCATATCTAATCTTGGAGAAGAATATTTTAAAGATTTGCAAGCTCCTACCAAGTCAAGAAGGACCAGAAGATGGGGAGAATCATCATCCACCCAACCACTTCCATCATCTCCTTCATCCTTATCTTCATCAAGTCCATCTGCATATGATTTTGAAGCCATCCCCATTCAACAGCCTCAACCAGTCATAAATTAGCCTTTACCACCTCTACCTCCACTAATGGATTTCCTTGCTAACAATCCATCTCCCTTATCCTTCAATAATTACAATATCATGCCCAATAACCCTAAATATTTTTTTTTTAAGTTCCATGTTAATGATCCTAATAGAACTGTAGAGGAACACATCATGATTTTTTAGAAATGTCTTAAGGATAGGGGAATTAACCATGAGGATGTTTCATGTAGGCTCTTTCCTTATTCCCTAGGAGAATATGCATTATACTGGTATAATCATTTACCTACTGCATCAATCCATAATTGGGCTGAGCTGGAAGCTACATTTTTGTAGAAGTTTAGGATTCCCATTAGTGCTAATGAGCTTTATCTGTAGTTCACCAAGGTCAAGAGAGAAGTTAATGAGCCTATAGGGTCCTTTAACAATAGGTTTCATCATGCATATACTAGATTATAGGCCCCCTATGTTGTAGATGATGCCACTGCCCTAGAGGTCTATTATGAAGGTTTAGATAGCCTCACGACTACCTTCCTGAAATGGAAACCTAATCCTCCAGCTAGCTTACTTGATGCATACACATAGGTTGTCAAGGTCATTACTAATTTGAGGCAACACTTATTTGGCCCTTTACCATCATTAGGACTGACTGCTCACCCAAGACAAGTTTAGGCTTTCAATCAAGCTCTTACCAATCATACTCCTATCATGAATCCAATACCTCAGTTGCCTCTAATTCCTCATTTGAGACATCCTATAAATCAAGCCCCATAAGTGATGAATTATCCTCAACAAAGTGTTAATCAACCCATTCATTCACAACCATAGGCTAGTTTCCCTACCTATTTACATAATTCTAAAGTCTTGAACCAGTCCTTGAGCTCTGGTGTAGCCATAGGACATCCCCAAAGCAATGCTAACCAGACTCCCTATGGTAATCCTGGTAAAGAAAGGTTGGATGAGCTAACTAAACAAGTGAAGAAGTTGAACATGGAGGTCACTTATCTGAGAAATCAAAATAGTCAACTCCAAGCTGCTCAAAGGAGTATGTAGTCTAATTACAATAGAGAGAATCAAGAGCCCCAACAAGGACAAATATTTGACAGAGGACAACATTTTGATAGAGGTCAGAATTTTGACAGAGGATAGGCATTTGGTCAAAATTTTGATAAAGGACAAGCTAGTGGACAAGGATTTAAGAGGAGACAACCACCCAAATGGAATAGAACCTAGAACATGAGACCAAATAATGGAGGTGTTCCTACTCCATTAGACCAACCTTCTAATCAAGAAAAGCCTTCAGGAAGTGTATACTTGGCAGAAGAAACTCTATCTAGATGGTGCAGGCTTCATAAGACAAATCAACATTCAAAGTTGGATTTCCTAGAATTCCAAACAACATCTATTTTCTAGTATGAGGTTGAGAATCACTCTAATGGTCAAGATTTGGTACCATCAGGACCTTATGAATCTCATATTTTGGTAGTAATTCATGCTCCTTTCCCAAAAGGAGAAGAGAATGGAACATAAGAGAAATCAAGCCAGTCAGAAGAAGAAACATACCAAATCTATAATGGAGATGAGATTTCTTAGATGTTCAATGAAAGTCCTAAGAATGATAATGGCCCCTTGGATGAAGAAGAAATTGGTGTTGAAGAAGTACAGGTGTTCCAAAGGCCAATCAAGAAATATGACTTAAGGGATAGGCCAACCAGAGGACCACAGGCTAGAGGACCATTCACCACCTCCATTCCTCCAAACAATTTCACCATACCTCATGATCCTAACACTAGTAATAATCCAACATATCCTCATGCGCCTAAGCAATACCTGTCTAAGGAAGGACAAGCACAAGTTGGGACATCTAAAGGGAAGAATATAGACACCAACAAAGACAGGGTAGTGGAATATCTCAAGGAAGTTCTCATAGACATGAGCATAGAGAAATTAGGTGAATATGTGGGTAAAGAACTTAAGAAGCTCAAGGTAAGTCTCTCTACATTTGAATTATTGAGAGTATCGGCCATTAGAAATGCAATCTTAGGGGCTTACAATGCAAATTTAGTACTGCAAGATAAAACTATTATTGGGACTGCTAATAAAGTACCTAGTTCTCAAGGGTTAAAATATTAGGGTCAAATTAAAACACAACCTGGAGACAAAGGGAAAGAAAAGGAAAAAGTCTAGGTTGCTCAAGTTGACACTAAGTTAACTTTGTTTCAAGGAAAAATAGAAACACCTCCCTTTTTTTATTTTTGTGCTCATCTTTGGAAAGAATTTGCACAATTGTCTTATATATTTAGGTGCTTCCACCAATGTGATGCCATTTGCTATCTGTAGAGCCCTAGGAATTACCCCTGCTACTTCTTAGAAGAAGGTCACCTAGCTAGATAGAACAAAAGTAAATGTAGTGGGTGAGTTAAACATGATCCCTATGCAAATTTCATTAGACCCTAGAGTCCAATAGGTTATTAATATTCAGGTAGCAAATATCCCTAATTCTTATGGTTTAATTATAGGGAGAGACTTTACCAAGGCCCTGAATGGATATGTATCAACTGACCAATCACACATGTGGATTCCATGGAAAGGGGTACCAAATCAAATCAGGATTAAGAGAGAACCTCACATGAAGTATGTGATCAGAGAATATCAGAATACTTCAAATGAAATACTAGTGTCAGAAGTAAGAATGGGAATGGGAAACTATGTACTGGCAGCCCCCTTTGAGGAGGAAGCAAACACAAAAGAGATTCTTATGTTGCATACCACACCTATTGATATTACAGAAGAATCCAGTAGTACTGGAGCCTTGGTAGAACCAATTGAAGATGATGATGATCCTGAAGACAACCAACTTAATTTATTGGATAATTTTTAGGAATTCATCTAGAAGTGCATAGAAGATCAGATTCATCTAGGTAAAAGAATGAATTTTGAAGAATTACTCTTACCCAATTGGTGTAGAGTTCACAATGCCTCTCACTTAGAGTTGGGATGTTGCTTGTGCCAAACAACAGTAGAAAAGGTGTAGAAATACTTTAATCCCACTCCAATAGTTAGAATTAATATACAAGAAACTCAAGATGATCCCAAAGGAAAGAAGGTGGTTCCTTCCAAAGAACCATCTAGGAGTAACAATATAAAAGGTACAGGGAAAAGATTTGGAAATGTTGGTTGTTGGAAATTAAGATTTGATAGATCCAAATCAAAGTAAGGTGTAGGAGTAGGATTTGAGATGATCAGTCTAAAAGGTAAGACTTATTTTGTGGCTCATAGACTCCAGTTTCATTGTACCAATAATGTAGCTGAATATGAGGCTCTGATTCATGGATTGCTCATGTCACTAAGGAAGAAGGTTAAGATTCTACAAGTCTTTGGGGACTCTGAGCTAGTGGTTAAGCAAGTTAGGAAGCAATATTCATGTCATGATAGGAGGATGACCAATTATAGGCATAGAGTATGGGATCTCATCGAAGGATTTGATTCCTTCAACATTTAGTTGATACCATGCAATAAGAACCAAACTGCAGACTCCCTGGTGCAAGCAACTGGCACTTTACAGCCATTATCCCTCTCTCGCTTGAAGAAGTTCACTATAGAATTAACTCCAGTACCTTTAGTACCTGACAATGTGACCAATTTTTAGGTGTTTGAAGATGATAATCATATCTTGGATTTCATTACCAACTCTGATGTATTCACCTCTCAGATCATCAATGAAGCTGAACCTCAAGAAACATAAATGGATCTAGAAGGGGTCATTAATTTGAAGACTAATACTATTCCAAGGGGAATGGTGCAGTTAGAGAGGATTTTCAACCTTGATAGAATAAAAGATTAGGAACTAGAAGTCAAGAAGAAATCCATCAGTATTCAATGTGACACATACAACATGGGAACTCAAGAGGATATCAAGAATGTCTTCATCGGAAAGGTATGTACTCCATAGAAGAGGAAAGTAATTGTTGACACCCTACATACATATCAAGATGTGATAGCCTGGAGTTACCAAGATCTAAAGATATATGATACTTCAATGATTACACACACCATTCCTCTAAAGCTAGGAGCCAGACCTTTCAGGAAAAGGAAAAGACCAATTAATGCCTTGTTAGAGCCAGTCATTCAAAAGGAGGTGCAGAAACTGCTTTAAGCTCATATTATATTCCCGATAAGACATTCAACCTGGGTTGCAAATTTATTTCTAGTGAGAAATAAAAATGGACAGATCAGACTATGTGTTGATTTTAGGAACCTTAATAGGGCATAAAAAAAAGATAATTATCTAGTCCCTTCATTGGATGAAGTGCTTCAGATTGTCAATGGATCTCAATGATGTCTTTTCTAGATGGGTACTCTAGATATAACCAGGTTATGGTACAATATGAGGATAGGCATAAAACTTCCTTTACTATAAAATGGGGAACTTTGGCTTACAGAAGAATGCCATTTGGGTTGATCAATGTTGGAGCCACCTTCCAAAGAGCCATGGATATCGCTTTTAAGGACATCATTGGTAAGTACATAATTATTTATATGGATGATCTGATAGTCTTTTCTAAAAAGTGAGGTGATCATATAGCATATTTATTCAAAGTGTTTTAGAGGTGTAGAGAATCTGGCATCTCCCTTAATCCAAAGAAGTGAATCTTTGGATTTACTGAAGGAAAAATGTTGGGACACGTTATCTCAGAGAAAGGAATTGCTATTGATCTTGAAATAGTGGAAGCCATACTAAAGATTCAGCCACCTGCTAGTAAGAAGGAAATTAAATCATTCTTTGGAAAAATTAACTTCGTAAGGAAGTTCATCACTGGATTTGTAGAGATAGTCAAACCCTTGAATGCAATTTTGAAGCAAGAAGCCAAAGTTGAATGGAATGTAGAAGCAAAAGAAGAATTTGCAGAAATTAAGAGATTCATTGTTGAAGCTCCAGTATTGGTAAGTCCTAACTATGCCAAGCCCTTTTACATATACTCATTTTCTTTCAACCACTCTTGTCCTGGCATGTTGACCCAAAATTCTAATCAAGGGAATGAGCACCCCATAGCATTTATGAGTGCTCCTTTAAAGAATGTATAATTAAGGTACCCAAGTGTGGAAAAGTAGGCCTATGCCTTAGTCAGAGTTGCAAGGAAGTTCAAACATTATATTCTAAGGAATAAGGTCTTTGCAATAGTTCCTAATCCTGCAGTCAAGCTGTTGTTGATGCAAAATGAACTGGGGGAAGGCAAAGCTAAGTGGGTAACTATGTTGCAGGAATATAATATTGAGATTCAACCCATGAAGTTGGTGAGGGGACAAGGGCTAACCAAAACAATGGAAAAGATGGGTCTTGATCTTATAGCTCAACACTACCACCTCCAAGATGTATCCCTGGGAGATTGGCATGATGATATTATCTACTATCTTTTGAATCAACAATGTCCTAAAAAACACAATTTAGTACAAAGGAGAGCTTTGCATTTGAAAAGTGACAATTTTATGATGAAAGGAGCTATTCTATACAAGAAAAATCATGAGGGTGTCTACTTGAGGTGCTTGGGAAAAGAAGCTAAAAGAGTAATGGTAGAGTTTCATGATAGATATGGTACATGCCATGGATCTACACCCTCTACAATGAATCAGATTTTGAGGGCTAGTTATTATTGGCTCACATTGTTTAAAGATTCCCACAACCATGTCAGAACTTGTCATGTGTGTCATACTATAGCAAGCAGAGAGAAGTATGCAACTCTTCCACTTCAACTAGTTATAGAGGTAAAGTCGTTTGCACAGTGGGGATTGGACTTCATAGGTCCAATCAATCAACCTTCTTCTGTAGGCCATACGTATATTCTTACTATCACTAACTATTTCACTAGGTGGACTGAGGCTCTTGCATGCAAACAATGTACTTCTGAAGTGGTAAGCAATTTCATCGAATCAGGTATTATTAATCGCTTTGGGTGTCCATTAGATTTAGTTTGTGATAATGGTCCTGCAGTTACATCACTAAAAATTTCTAATTGGGCCTTTGATCATGGAATCATTATAAATTTTGTATCTAATTATTTCCCACAAGGCAATGGTTTGGTTGAGTCTTCCAATAAGAACCTTTTAATAGTCATCCATAAGCTATTAGAGAATAATCCCAATGATTGACACACTCAACTTACATTTTCTCTTTGGGAAGATCGTACAAGACATAAGACCTCCTTAGGGACCTCTCCTTATCACCTTGTGTTTGGTTTGGAACCTGTATTTCCCATCCAATTAAATATTCCCACTCTGCAGTTCATTAATGAATATTATGATGAAGAGGAAAAGTGTGAAGCCTGCCTAGCTGAACTGTTACATCTTGAAGAGAGAAGAGATGAAGCTTTAGAAAAAATTTCCAAACATCAAGGTGTAGTTAAGAGATGGTTTGATAGAAGAGCCAAGGTAAAAGCCTTTAGAATCTCTGACTCGGTTCTCTATTGGGATAAAGCACATGACCGAAAAGGGGAGCATGGAAATTTTGATAAAATTTGGCTCAACCCTTATCAAATTTCAGAGATTCTAGGAGATAATTCTTTTCACTTGAAAACTCTCACTGGAGAGGATATTCCATTGCCTATCAATGGGAAGTATTTGAAGCATTAATTCCAATCCTGAGTTGTTTACAACTCTTTCCTTGTAAACAAGTAGATTAAGTTTTCTTTCTTTTGTTCTATTTTTGCTTTGGTTAGAACAGGTTTCCCTTTTTTCTTTACTTTGTTTGCTTTCTACCTCTGGTTAGTTTAGGTTTGCTTTGGTTCAGGTAGGTTTTCTTTTTTCTCTACTCCTGCTTTGGTTTTTCCTATTTTCCTTTGGGCTTGTTGCATCTGCATGGCAATCATTTTATTATTTGGGACTGTTCTAAATATTTCTTTTACAAACTTTAATCACCCTTCCAGAGTTATTCGGTAAAAGTCCTTTATTTGGTGTCACATGTGCTTGATTGGATGGGTCACTAGATTAAGTTAAATCTAGAATGTATTTGGGTCTCATATTTCTATACATATTTTAAAGATTCCAAGATTATTTGTAGTCCTTACTAAGCCTAGTCAAGTGAAAAATCTTATATTATGCTTTAGTGCCACTGTGGTTCTCAGCCCTAAGTGTGAGCTTCATTGCTTACAAGGTAAAAGGGAAAGTTTAAAAGACCTTATCAGAATATCAAAAAAAAAAGAAGGAAAAAGAAAAGAAAAGAAAATCTTGAAAGTCAAAAGAAATACTCACCTTATCAGCAGTATCCTAGTATCTCTACCGAGGTTATAGATGCCTAGCTAGTAGTAGAGCTATGCTGGGGGAAACCACAATGATAACCTCATCAGGGCTATGGACACTTGGCTAGTAGCGAGGCTCTATCTAGGATGCTTTTGGAGTCAAAATCCTTATGTATCTTGGTTAGACTATGTTTGGTTCTTGCTGCAATTGAGGAAAGGGCAATGAATACATGTGAATACACTTTGACCCCAGTACAGGAAAGGCTTACTTGCCTGTGAATTTTGAAATACTATTTATAGGTGACCTAATGTAAGGACTGAAACCAGAGATTCTAAGTTCTTGATTCTATTTGTCATTGAAATGCTTCGGAGCATTTCCCCAATAGGAATCGCCATTTGTTGTGCAATTTTCACACACATGCCTAGTTGAAAGTAGGGATCCTCTCTTGCTTTAGTTTTGGGTGCTTTTGATCCTCTAATTGTGAAAATTTGGCCACTTTGAAATGTGCTTGAATGTTTATCCTACTCATGGGAATGATCCCTTGAAGTTATTCATTGAAAATCCTAAGTTTTGAGGTGATTTTCGGGTTTTTCATGAGTTTCAGGGATTTCCTCCCTGGGTGGAAATCCTTGATTTCTGTCGACGTCTCAAATACCTAGTGGTAATTATTTTGCATTGCATTCTAGAGATTTTGGCATTTAGATTCCCAATTTCCTTCACCTCCTTGGATCCCCAAAATTTGTCTTGGGCTATCATTTCACCACATTTATGCTTATTGTAGGAATCCTGCGGTCTACATTTAATGGAGTTTTGAGGGATTTTATGCTGTCAAATTAGTGTCATTTGCTTTGCATAAAATTTGAAAGAGCTTGGTCTTGAGTGTTGCATGTGATTTGGTGTTGGAGTTGTGAATTGCTGGCTTTGGTGGTGTTTCCCTGGTGTCATTGTCGTCTACTTGGGATTTGAAGCTTGTTACCAGTTGTTGCCCTCTTAAATTTTACTTCATCAATGGTATGTATACAATGTCCTTTCTTTGATTGATGAGTATGAATGGTTTTATGGTGTAATGGGCATGTCTTGAGTCTGGGTTTGGCGTGCTTGGAGGTTGCAATTAAAAATAGGGTTGTCCATGGTTCTTTTTGATGCCTTCCCTAAGTATTGATGTTGCAATCCTTTTGTTAAATTGGTAATTTGATAGTGCCAGACATTACCAGACTTGACCCTCGAATTTGACTTTGTGCATGATGTTGATTTGCTTTAATTCGATCTAGAGTTCATTGAGTTCGACAAAATTGATGACTTGGGTGAATTTGAGCTGTTATTTTTCATTTGCATTCAGTAATTACTTGATTTTGAGGGCCTTGGAAGAGTTTATTATGATTTAGTTGAATAAGTAAGTGAATCAAGGCTAGGACTATTTTCCCATGGCAGAACCCTAGGGTTTCGATTTTGAACTCATTGCCAATACAAATCGAATAGCCCTTGAATGAGTTATGAATCTAAGTATATGAATGAACGATTTGAGGAAAAAAAATTTTGAACCTCAAATCCCCAAATTTGTGATCATTCAATCAATTTGGGAGAAATTGTGAAAAGCAAGACTTTCAAGATTTCTAGTACTTCCCGAAATTTCTCTACTTTAAGAAATCCCTAAAATTTTGTTGCCCCTTCATTTTCCCAAAAATGCGCATAAACACGAAAGTCACACTAACTTTGCTGATTTCTATTTCTGAGGGAAATCCTCCAAAAATTTGCTAAACATGAATTGCATAAGTGAATGAATTAATGTTGCATGATTTTTGCATCTCATGATTGATTTGAATGATTAAAGGATGAATAATGCTATTTCTTAAGCTGTGATGTTGATTAAATAGCTTTTGGGGAATAATTGTGCTTTCATCGTGGATTTCTGCCTAGCCCTAAAATCCCTGAATTTCCTCCTTGGCTTGATTTCCACAAAGGGGTGAAAATCCTAAACTTTTAAGGAATTGTGCTTTATAAAGTTTTAATGGATTTCGATCACTGTTTTTGTTTATTTGAATGATGAATATGTTATTTGTGATGGGATAACCCTAATTTTCATGCCATAATGGATATTTATTGTGACCTTTTGCTAAGTGCGGGCTTAATCAAGAAAGGTTGTTATTACCAAGGGTAAGAACAAACAAATGGATCCAGATGTTGAGGGGTCTTCTATCTTAGAGGCTGAAAGGATCAAACTGGATACAAAGAGTAGGAGTCCTGAGAGCTAGCTAGCTTCCATTTGGTCAAAAGTGACTGACACTAATGTGGGAAGATGGGATTATGAGGAATTCAAGACAAGGATGGTAGTGAAGGACCCTTCTGTGTTGGCAAGGAGATTGGTAGACTCTTGATTAGCTCATGTGGCTAGTTTTCCTTCCATAGTGCAATGCTATGAACTAGTTTTGGAATGTTCCAGACACTATGATCTAGACACACATAGAGTGATTAGTCCATAGGGACGAGTGCTTGCAAACTTCTCCCCTATCTCAGTGGCCCAAACATTTGATATGCCAGATAGGTCCCATGTGGTGCAGTTTGACATTGATGTGGCTAATAAATACTATTCATAAGATACAAATAAGGCTCTAGAGGTAATCAATACTTGGCTAGAAAAACCAAAGGCATATATTTCTAAATTTCCAAAGCAATTTTTCAAGGCTAAATTCAAGCTAGGTTACTATGATGCAATCACTCTTCTCAGTAGAGTGATCAACTTAAAGAGTGTAGGAGTATTTGAATACTAGATGATTTACATGATAGTGAGAATGGAGCAAGGAATAAATTATCATTGGGCAAGTATAATCAGTGGCATGATTCATGAATAGTTTTCCAATGTATTGTAGACCAAGAGCTTCCCATGACATCACACTTGGTCTATCCCTTGGAAAGATTCCATCCAAGCAAGGGATTAATAACTCAAGGAGTCTTTGGAAAGGATGTGATCTATGAAGTCTACCCCCAGCTCCATTTGGGTATTTCTAGCTACAGAAGGGGGAATGATGCATTCACCATGTACATCACAAGGTTGCTCCAAGGTGCATGGCATGTTAGGATTTTTGATGCTTCCAAGGAGTTGATACAAAAGTTTGAGGCATGGTTCATATAGTTTCACACATTCTCATACATCAGGATTGATGGTTGTCAATGGGATCCATACAGATTTCCTAGGTACCATAAAGATCACATCATTCTTTTGGAGGTCACAAGGAAGACTTCTACCTTTGATGCAGTTTTGAAGAAGGATATGCACAAAACTAGTTTTGGCAATGATTTCCCATTAAGGATAGGAGGTAATAAACCTTGCCCTTCTTTGATCATAACACACTTCTCTGAGGAAGAGATGGGCACTTTTGGCTTATAATTTCATTCTAAGAGGCCTACATTTGATAGAACAGGTGGATCCCAAAAGAGAGCTAGTAGGGATTTCAGACACAAAGATGATATTGAAGAATATTGGGCCAATTGTAAGGATGAATTTAAGGTATGAAGGAAGAAGTTCTCTAGGTTTCTAGCCAATTTGATTAGGTTGTATAACATCTAGGCCATCCCTGATTAGATTGATGATGATGGGAGGTGATACAAAACTATGACTATGAGCCAGTTAAAGACAAGCCAATAAGTGATATTGATTGGTTGGAAGAAGAAAAGACAAAGTTGGAGCAAATCAATGCTCCTGTGATCAAGCATACCAAGTTGTGGATTAAGCACAAGATTTGGGAGTTAGATAGTGAAGGGAAACAATACACCTACGATTTGATGGGAAACTTGGAGTCCCAGTCTACTTCTGAGGAGGAGCATGACCCAAAAGGAAAGGAAAAGGTGGGTTCTCCCTTCAAAATCAAGATCAAGGGTGTTCAAGTACAGGCAGAGGAAGGAAAGAAAAGGAAGCCCATTGCTAAGAAAAGAAAGACTGCTTCTAAAGAGGACAAATCTGTTCAAGAAGAGGAGCATGAAGAAGGGAAGAAATATAGTGTCCCCTTGCCTACAAGTAGAAGAGTGACAAGAACATTGAGGAAACAAAATGACCCTCCTAAGGGAGAAGAGGGTACATGACCACAGTTGGTAGATGTTCAGAGTTATGGAGAAAAGACACAGGTATACACTAGGAAAGAAAGAACTCCATCTCCTAAGGAGATTTTTGTAAAAGAGGATGCTCCTATGATCCCCTCTACCACACGACCATAGGAAGATGCCTCTCCCCTTCCGTCAACCCAAGAATTACATCATGAAGAAAAAGAGTCAACAAAAGCTACTGGTGAGGATACTCATCAAGGTGAGGAAATAGAAGAATTCAATGTTGGAAATCTTCACAGTGCAGAGGTAGAAATTGATAATATCCTACAATCTTAATTGGTTTCATATAAGGACTCACCTGTCAATGATAGAGGAGAGAAATTTATGGAGAAAAAAGAAGTGCATGAAAGAAATCCCTCTCCAATCCAAGTGGTGATAGAAACACTCAATCAAGAAGAAGATCAGAATCGAGAGGAGGATAAGGAGAAAGATAAGGAGAGGGAAAATAAAAGTTAAGAGGTTCCTACAATGTACAATTTAAATGTTGACCTCTCCACTCATTAGCCAAAAAAGGACAAGCAAGGTGAACAAATTCTAGGTACTTCTACTTCTAATTGGCTCAATGAGAGATTAAATAGCAAACAAATAGTTGTGGATGATACTCCTCCAAATTGGGATGAATTACTAGCCAAGATTCGAAAGGGAAAAGCAAAGAAAAAGGCTAGGGTGATTTCCAAAATCACCAGAGATGATTCAGATAATAGAGTGATCCATATTTCCACCCCTGCAGCAGACAAAAATAAGGGTGACATAACTCCTCAAGAATATAGAATTCAAACAATAAACTTGGGGCATACAAGGAAGGATCAAGAAAAAGAAGAATTCCAAGAATCCTCTAAGGCCATTCTAAGGAGGCTGGATAAAGAAATAGAGGAAAGGGAGAGGCTGCAAAAGCAATTGAATGATGTGTATAGATATGTTCAACATCTAATGAAGCCTATGAAGGCTATGGGAAGTGAAGGGATAGCTCCTGAAGGGTTATTACCTAAGGAGGAAGTCAATGAACTTGAGAAGATGAAGACTTCCACTAAGGCTACACATGAATGGTTTCAAGGAGTAGGGCATAGTGGGGATGGAATGATCAAGGAAATTCTATCAACTTGTGGATATGCACATAGGTCATTTGAGTGGCTACAGAATTTGCTGGGGCAGGACAAAACTGATGTAGACCTTCTCCTACATACAACAAAGATCATCATGGATTATACTAAAGATAGATTTGTGAGTCATGGAATATTTCATTCCTCAAAGGTTTCAGAACCTTGGGAATGGTATGAATCCCTGCAGATCAAGTAGAAAGTTTTGAAGAGAATACATAAGTAGGGACAATAGGTGGGAAATACATTGAATGATATTTACAATAAATGTATTTCATTCTTTGAGATAATGATTGGGAGAATAAATTTGCACCAAAACACCTGAGTCTGGAACAATTAAGGAAATGGTGGCATGAGGTCTATGCTCCAGTTGATGATGGTCCAATCGCCACCCACCATTTGGATGATGTAGCCACCTATATTGCTATCATGGAGAAATTTGAAGATCTCAAGTAAGAATGGGATAAGGTCGTCAAAGAATCAAGGGATGAGATTAAATCAATTGAGAGGATATTTAAAGTGTTGATCATTCCACCATTGGCTGACTTGGAGAGGATTTTTCTTAAGGTGCAAGATAAATTGGGTGAGGATAAGGATAGGGGGCCAATTAATGAATGATTGCATCTAAATTTGTGCTTCCCAGTATCTCTCCTTTTGTCTTCTACATGAATTAGACTGAGCTACATTGAAGAACCCAGGCCGACCTAGAAAAGTCTCAAGCATTTAATGCAAAAATATTGTTTTATTCTAGAAACTTTCTAGGCCAACCTATTTATGGCTGACCATCTTTGTAACCCTATTTGGGCCAACATAGCATGAAATTTCTATAAATAGGGCATTTTTCCTCATTTGTAAGGGCTAGATAGTTGAAATTTGGAGCAAGTTAAGTGATAGAGCAAAGAGTTAGGAGTTAGTCTATTTTGAAGAAAGTGTTGTAACACAAAATATTGGGATTGTTGCAACTTTTGGGTGATTCAATATAAGTAAAGACATTGTGCTTTGGTGATCTTTCTTGTGTTGATTTATCTTGTATGGTTCTTGTTATTCTATCTCTTTAAGATTGCTTGGAAAATATTAGGTATACATTAGATTTAGAGTTATACATGATTCAATGGTGTTTATGGTTTGATGCTTAAAGTTTTTGTAGCAATCCTTGGTCCATACTTTTAGCAACTAGCTGATTGTGAGTTGTTGTGTAAAGTTATCTTGAACCTTATATTTGTTGTGCTTAATTCAATTGTGGATGTTTTATTCATTTCAATTGAAAAATAGGCTTGGTATGAATGAATGTCTCATGATTTTAAAATCTTTAATTCCTTAGAAGATTGCATTGTTTCTGTAAAATTGTAGATGAAATATGGGTTGAGTAGGACTTGGTTTTAAGGGATTGGTCTATTTCAAGTGTTTTATCATTTGCAATGTTTGTCTTAGGAGTAGTTTTAATCTTATAAATCTCTCTTAAACCCTCATCTTTTTCTATTTATTTTGTCATTTGGGTTAAATTTAGGATTTCAAGTATCAAAATATTACAAAATCTGATAAATTTGAAGATCCAACATTTGTTTGTAAGGTCCCTTTGTGATTACCAACATTTTCACATTTATCACTGAGTTGTTTTGCATTGTCAAGACCTGACACTAGAGACCTTGGGGTTATTTCTTGAGTCTTGCTGAAAGATATTTAGCTTTCAACAGAGATAGGATACCATAATTTGTCTGAGTTGTGCAGAAAACACCATCAATGGTATTAAGAATGATCATATCATAGGCTTGATTGGCTCTAGTTTTATTGCAAGCATCTTTAGAGAGAACAACAATCAAATTTTATGAATGAAATACCCATGCATAGTTTGGACCAAGATTTGGGATATTTTTGGAGTTTCACATAATCCCCCATTCCTATATGGTCCTACATTAGATTGCCTCTTTCCCCTTGATGATGTTGACAATTTACCTTTTAATAATGTTACCTTAGAGGAGCTTAAATATGATGTAAAACTTGAGCATCTTGATGATTTAGAGACTTCTCCTGCAACTCCTATTCTCCAATTGAGATCACACATGTATATTTTATTGGTGAACCATTGAGAAGTTCCAACAATCCATTGCAATAGGTATCTACTTGTCCTCCTAATTGGGATTCCTATTTATTAGATAATGCATCTTTATTTGTGGAGTTTGACATTCTAGATTTAGAGGACCAATTTGAGAGATTATCTCTCTTATTTGATGATAGTCATAGCATAATTGTGGTAACTTCATATTTATCTTTAAAGTTAGTTCAACATCAATTTCTATTTATTCATGGTTTATCACCTTGTTTTGTGATTAGGTATGTACTTGATTGGATTGGGACGTCAACATCATCTACCAAGAACTTGACAACCCATGAATAGATTTCAAAGATATAATATTCATACACATGAATTCTTCTTCCTACAAAGTCTTGTCTAAAATGAGAAGTATTCCTATATTTACTTGGCATATCTTCTTCCCAAGGGGAGAAACAATATTTTTAGGAATTTTATCATGTTTTGTCTTCAAGTATTCACCATTGTTTTAGGATATTACGCATTGTGGGGTGGATATCTTGTCTCTTTTTTCTCTCTTATGGGGGGACTGTGTCATTTCTTGTATATTCATGACAAATGTAGTCCTTGGGTGTCCTTATGCTGTGGGAAATGAT
This sequence comes from Sequoia sempervirens, assembly GCA_007258455.2. Classification (NCBI taxonomy): domain Eukaryota; kingdom Viridiplantae; phylum Streptophyta; class Pinopsida; order Cupressales; family Cupressaceae; genus Sequoia; species Sequoia sempervirens. Next base: position 416,048,557 of record VDFB02000017.1, read on the forward strand.
GATCTAGGGTCTAAATCACACTTTCAACCCACATCATTGGGGGGACAAAAAAATGATCATTAAAGATCACTTCGCTACTATCCTCATGGAAGAACCAAAATGGTTGATAAGGGTTTTGGACCACTTTGGAGTAGCTAATAGTGGTTAATTAAAATTAAATTAATTTGGATGAATATGATTTTCCAAATGTAAACTAGGTTAACTATACAACTATGAGAAAATGTTGTAAATTGAGACTGTCACAAAATTGTTGAACATAAATTGAGAACATAAAAGCAAAGGGTAGAGACACAGGAACATGCCATTTAAATTTGAGCACAAACTTCTTGGTCAAGGATGTGGGTACCCTAGACATAGAATTAGGGTTTCTAGAATCTTTGAATAGGTATCAATGAGTTACAATCTAAAGTTGATTCCTTGTTAGACTCAACTTTGAAATTGTAATTTTTGGTTAATAATTAACCTTGCCCTAATTTGATGAATGAATGTTCTTGAATTCTTGATCTTGATATTAGGTCTTCAATATTATCCAAATCCACTTTAGATATACCACCTATAAGAAAAAGAGGAGGCAAAGGGTTGTGTCATATAGGGCTTTTCCTAAGTAAAACCCCATTTTAGTGTTTCCACCTCCACAATGACTATGATGATATTGGATAAAGAGTGGTTGCCCTAGGTGGGGAAAAGGAAAACAAATTAAAAAAAAATGATAAATAATAAGTGCTGCAACTTACCACTCAAATTTTCTTTCCTTTATGGACTAAAGTCATGTCATACATCTCATGTAAAGGGAAATTGATACTTGATAGAATATCCTGGAAGTGTTATAACTTAAAATAATAATGTACATTAAACATGAAAAAATATTACATGATGCATTGCTAACATGAATCTTGAATGATGAAAATAATTATAAAATAATGCTTATTCTACTCTTGACTAATTTTAAGGATGCTCAATTGGTACTCAAATTGCCTTCTAGATTTCTTAGATGTTCAAATGGTTAAAAAGACTTGCATTTATATACATTTCTTTATTTCCTACAATAATTATTTCAAAAAGTCAAAAAATGATTTAAATTTGTAAACATTATTAATATCGACAATAAAATATTAAAAATTGGACCAAAATAGGGTGGTCAGGGGTGAGGGTGCCCTAGACTAGACCTATTTTGAATTTTAAGTTGTCATTAAATAAATAATTAATTTAATTCCCAAATTTATCTTGATTTTACAAAAATGGCTATAAAATGGGAAAATAATAAGCACAATTAGGTCCAAGCCCTTACGGAGGAGCCAAAAATAGTGTGAAATTGTTAGGTTCAATAATTTATGACACTACATTTAGCCCCCACTTTAGTGAGAGTATAAACATACACTTGTGCTCACACTAAAGTAAGAAAAATCCAATAAGGGTTCTTTCATCAAGACATTGGAAAGTAAGATGACACTAAATCTAGGGGATGTGCTAGCCTCCAAACTCAAGATCCTACTACACAACAATCTAAAGACAAAGGAGCACACATGCATGGGGTGCAATGAAGCAAGAGAGACATGAGAATTAGAAACAAATATACACAATGAAGACATAAATCAAACATGATATAGAAAACATGGAAACACAAATAAACAAAAAAGGGGTATGATGCCACAAACTATCAAGATCCACAAATTCCTTCTAAGATCCATATTCAAGGAATCTATAAATCATAAGATAACAAAGTTTGATAGTTTCTAGGTGACGTATTAATAGATAAATGAATCATAGGATAGTGAATTTTGATATTCACTAGGTGATCTTGATAAGAAATAACGTAGGCTAGTGAAGTTCAATATTCACTAGGTGATCTTGATAAGAAACAACATAGGCTATCGAAGATTGATATTTACTAGGTGACTTTAAAAGAAGGTAGTAAATAAAAATACACAAGGCTAGTGAAGTATGATATTCACTATGTGAGTTCTCATGTCAACCATACCAACAATTATAGTCTAAATAATTTTGATAAGATGCTACAAAATATGATTAATATGCCATAGAAGCATAATAAAGTTCCTATTATGTGAAAAAGTGAAGCACATAATGGAATGTATGCCCCTATTGGCATATTCATCATTGTCCACTCACATATCTAGTTTGTTGTAGCTTGTTATAGTTTGTTACTATTTATTAGTAACATATGGTTCTATTTGCTATTTTTTTTAAACAGTGAATGCACAATTATTCATTTCTTCCATTTATTTAAATATACCTCATAATATAAATCAGGGAAATCTTTTCATGTGCTCTTTGAAATGCATGTTCACTACCTAAATTTTTTGATATGGTATCAGAGCATTGTTATTCTTGAGTTCCTATATGTACATGTTTAGAGTGTTGCATTCTTTGCATAATAGATTTTGGATCAAGATTTTATGCTAATTATTTTTCTAGGTCTTGATAAGACATGGAATTGGAATTGGAGGTGGATTTGAATTTTAATCTTTTTTGGTATGTCGGCTTCACTTTTAGAGTTTCTCTTGTACAAATTTGTTGGATTGATCCTATGATACATGCATATTGCATATTTGTATTCTGCTCAAATGACAAGGTTTCTTGAACCAAAGTGGCTTAAGGTTGTCTATGTGACCACCAATAGGATGAATAACCAGAATAATGAAGATATGGAAAGGATTCATGTGAGGAGAAACCTTGCTATGAATGATTGGATTCTTGATAATGAGGAGATGGTAATTTTGGTTTCTTCCAAGATCAAGCTCAGTGGTGAGAAATATGCATATTTTCATTACATCTAAGGCCAATGACAACTCCAGTGTTGTAAAGGATGGCTTCAAAGGATCCAAACCAAAATCTAATGGCATTCAATGTGTATTTTACTATTTATTCATATCAACTATGTCTTGGAATTAAATCTTGGATGTCAAGCCTCATTCTATTATTGCAGTAGGAATTTACATTTAAATATGTAAACTCAACCTTTGATATTGATCTACAAATTGACCTTGGTTTGCTATTTTTTTTCCAAGCTGACTTCTTGCTTTGTGGGGAAGGTCACATTCAGGAGAGGTCAAAAGTCATCATGGTGTTTCCATCACTATTTGGAACATGTGGCTTGACTTATTCTATAGACCTTTGGTAAAACCAAAGAAAGGAATAGTTGTAGTTTGACCCCATAGTTGAACATTGACTACTATCCATGAGGCCACCTTTGAATATGGTGTCTGTCCTATAGGGATTGTTAGGAAGTGAGTTAGATACCATGTTGATTGCTCCATGATAATAAAGGTCAATACTTTGAGCAATGATCTAGGGATTCTACTCCAAAAAAATTTTATTCCAAAAAATACAAACTAAATCTCTTGGCAGCTAAAACTAGATCTATTATCTTCATTTTGAATTAGATGATAGTTTTTGTGTTGTGTGAATTGTGTAGAGTAAGTAAATGAGTAATAAACAGACAAAACCAATTAAACATATTACATTAGAGAATTGAATCACGGAATTAATCGAATTCAAAACATAATCAATCACTAAAACTATTTCATTGTTTCCTATCTCGAAGGATTCCTTGAATCATAATGGCTCTCAGATTTTGCTTGCACTATGACTTTCAGAATGACTGTAACCTAGGGAATGGATGTTGTAAAATCCAAGAATCCTAATTCCTACATGATTTGATAAGCTGTATGATAATGCTGAATGATGTTATGATATTGTGTTTTAAATGATAATGGCGAATATGATAATGAATATGATGCTAAAGACAATGATGAAAATGTTGTATAAAAACTAAGATGATAATGAAAATGTAGCTATGGAACTATGACATGATTCTAAACTAAAATGCTTTTACAATGCAAATTACTAAATGCTAAAATGCTCTAAATGCTCTATTCTTAAACTCTAAATTCTCTCATAGAATTTATGTAGAGTAAGTTTGCTCAAAGATGGGATTACAAATGTCGTAGCAAGAGGTTGTAGTTATAGGATTTCCTAGGCATAAAATGATGCGGTAGCAACCAACAGTCAAGATTTCAACTAGAGAGATGAACGGTGGAGAAGGAAGAGGTTAGAGGGAATCATGGAGGATGTTCCCTTTAAAAGAGAACCATGCCAAGTGTAAGAGAGAATGAAATGATGGAGAGAGCCAAGTGTCTAAAGTTTTTTTTAGAATTTGTTGAGGATAATTCCCATTTAAATATAAAAAATATTTAATTCATGTGACACTTGATGATGTGGCAAGAGGAAAATTTGGAAACATGTACCTAAATTCAAATTGGGAATTTAAATTTAGTGAGAAGATTATTAATTAAATAAAACAATCTATAGGAATTTGTTTATTTAATTAAAAATAGAAGAATGTGGTTTAAGATGGTAGAATTAGAAAAGTGTGAACTATATAAATAAATTTAGAATTTATTTATAAGTAGACGAATTAAAGGGGTTCATTAATTAAATAAATTGTATTTAATTAATTAATTATCTTGACCGATTTTAGGTGTATACATTTTGCTCCTCTTTGAAGTAATGTGTTTACACATTGCTTCAAAGAAAAATTTGCTGCTAATGTTGAGCAAAATTTTCGATGCCCCAAATGCTGATTTTCAAGTGATAATGGATATATGCCCCCTCAAGAGATAAATCAATGAATTTTTAATTTTTTTAAATTTTTTAAATTTTCTAATGGTTTGATGATGGTTTGAAAATTTTATGATGTAGAGATGATTTGTCTCCTGAAAAATGATGTTGAACCTATTAGATGAGAAATTGATGAATTAAGCCCCTTTGAAACATAAAATAAATCAATGCCATAAAAATGCCACTTAATTAGCCTTTAAAAGGTTAAAAGATGTGATTAGAAGTTCATTTGTGCATTTGAATTTTGAAATTTGAGAGTGGTTGAGAAATTGAGCAATTTGAGCAAGATGGTGATTCCCTACCACACACACTGATTTGAGTGCATGTGAAATCACAACCACTTGATGACTTATGGACCTCCGGTACACACCCTAAAAAACCTCCTCGTGACTTTTGTTCATTTTTCCTACATTTTATATATTTTAAATTCTACTTTTCATGTTTTAACATATAGGAACACTGATGTAGCGCATTGAATGACTGTTGTAGCACATCTGGTAGATTAGTGCATAGGGTTAGTTTTGTAGCGCATGGATGCTAGATTTTAGTGCATATAGGGAATTAGCACTTAGGTGAATTTATTTAGCGCATAGAATCATTTAGCACATTGATAGAGGGATTTAGTGCATACGTTGAATCTAATGGTGCATACAATGATTCGACACATAGAGACCTTGTTCTAGCGCATCCATGTTTTTAGCACTTTGAGTCACAATTTTAGTGCATCTAGTTCAGATTATTGAATTTTTAGATTAGACTCCTTGATTTGGATGATTGTTGATTGTGTCAGCCTTTGATTGGATGATGATTGATCTCATGATAGGTGAGATTCAATGATAGGATGATGATAATTGACCTCATGATAGGTGAGAATCAATGATAGATTGATGATTGTCCTTATGATAGGTGAAAATCAATGATAGATTGATGATTGTCCTCATGATAGGTGAGGATCAATGATAGACACTCATGAGATGCAACCAAAATATCATCAGAGATGATTAGATTGAGAGGTTGACTAATGTTGATTGATTTATTTGGTGATTTTTGATATGTTATGATGATAGGAGCCTTTGACAGTCCTATAGATTCGGGAGCACTTCCTGAGGACCTGGGATTTGATTCCATATTTAGATAAGGCTAATCTAAATGTGATTGGACAATTTGAACTGACTTCACTAATAGATATTCCCTAGCATTGGATTAACAAGGGGCTTCTGACTGCATTAGCAGAGAGATGGCATAGTGATCATAACACCTTCCACTTACCTATCAAGAAGATGACAGTGACCCCAAAGGATGTTTACCACATTTTGAGGATTCCAGTTATCAGAGAGCTGGTTGTATATGATTCCACTGAGCAGGGCAGTATAGATGCACTATGAAGAGTGTTCGAGGGTGATTAGATTTATGGTTATGAGATCCCCTAGCAAGAGATGGTTGATGCTAATGTGACATTTCCATGTGTGCTTGCTGGTTTTATTGGAGGATTTCTATGTCCCAACCATAGGTCGAAGGGACTCTTAGTTGGATGGGGCCAGATGCTTGAGAGTATGATTACTCAAGGGAATAGATATGCTTGGGGCTCTTTCATGTTTTCCCATTTATACCATGATTTGCACTAGGTTGTCTATCTTAGAGGGTCCAACTTGTTAGTTGGAGTTACACTATTGCAGATATGGGTGTGGGAGCACATAGTTGTCACTTGTCTAGTTGTAGATAGACGATTTCCAATAGGGAGGCCATCTGTTTATGCATATACATGTCCAGTGTCTAGCCTAAGTTGGGAAAACTGGAGTACTAAAGGAGAGTACTGGATGATCTAGAGATAGTGACATGGTAGCCCTACTTAGACTATGAGCAGTGGCTAGAGGATGATACTGAGATGTCATTTTTGTGCTCTTCGATATACCAAATTGGGAGGACTTAGTTCATTATTGAGAGATTTTTGCCGAGGAGGGTGTTGCTATAGTATGGTAGGGTACAGGGCATGCCCCAGGGAGTGGCTCATTATGCACTGTGATAGATTTATGTACCAGAGTGGGGTCCCACTTTGTCATATGATGCTGCAGTGGAGGAGTACCAAGGTTTATAGAACATTATTTGGGATTATCATCCAGGGATCATTGAGGCTCCTATATCTGAGGAGTATGCTTAGTACTTATTCTCACATCCATTCCCATAGATATCTAATCCTGATAAGCTAGTATTGTTATTAGATGATGAGGAGAGGGAACCACCACATGGATGCAAGAAGAGGAGAGATGGAGGAGATGAGGAGGAGGAGGAGGGAGAGAGTAGTGATGATGGAGATGGGGATGGAGATGATGGAGGTGATGGAGATGGTGATGGAGATGGAGGTGAGGGTGGTGGAGGTCTAGTGATAAATGTACGAGACTTTAGAGTGCCTCATAAGAGGTGATCATTGGTAGTTGTAGCATAGTAGCATGTGTAGATCCGATTACCTTCGCAGTAGAAACAAATATAGATAGCTTTGTTATAGGTTCACATGCAAACATTGCAGGGACAACTTGTGCATATATAGGGATAGTTACATGCATAGGCACAGGTGTAGACATAGGCCCAGGCACAAATTTGCACTCTTACGGCCGAGAGGGATACCTTGAGATAGTAGGTTGAGCAGGTAGAGGGCATAGTGGAGAGACTATAGAGGGTAGCCGAGGGCATCAATACAATATATTACTTTAGAGAGGTATGACACTCCACGAGGGGGGTTGAGTTCTATACGCTAACGTATCATGAGGTGGTTCCTCCAAAGCATCGAGAGAGTTATGCGTAGTCTTCTAGTGCGTACACTCATTTGAGAACTACCAGCAAAGGTGTGACAAGGCCGCCTCATAGGGATCTAGGGGTAGGGCCATCAGGTACAACTGGAGGTATAGGGCCAACACTGTTAGGGGGAGCACCACATAGCTCCATTATTGATGACAAATTTGAGACATGATGTGTACTCCTTGATTTAGTTGAGACATTATGATACATTGCCATTTTTTTTTATGATGTATCTCTTTACACATTTGGGTATCATTGTACACTTGACATTATGATTTTGAGGTTATATGATATGCGGCAATGATTAACAACTTATATGTGTTTATGTGATGCTTAGATGGTGATTATGTATGTATGCAATGATGATATGATTTAATGATTTATGTTCCTAAATGCTTTATGGATGATGCTTTATGCAATGAGATGGATGCAAATGAAATGTGATGCCCCTTATGTTTTTGTATTTTCTCAGTTCAAATATATGATGCTTCTATAGTAGATGAGATGAGTTTGATTATGCAAATGTGATGTAATGTACTACTTTTTTTTTGTGTGTTTTCTAATGCAAATATTATGATGTAATGCATGGATGGATGAATTATATAATGATGTTTTCTAATGTATGTATGTTATTAAAATGATTATGCAACTACATGAGAATGATATGTTTTTTTGTTAATCTCAAGTATACTCAATCCATTAATCATAGAGATAACATCACTTAAAAAAATTTCCAACCTTGGAAAACCCATAAATATAGATGCAAAACTAACATGGATGCAATCTAACTTAACCATGCAAATCTAATATGCAAAGGTTGTCATCGTAACAACCAATTTTTTGTGCTTTTTATCATCATTGAGCCTTTTAAAATGTTGGAAGTGAGTACAAACATCGTTGGTATAATTAGACCATGATGACCTGAGTACTACGTCCATGATTTTTGATAATGCAAGTTAACACAAGCATCTAGGTATAATTGAACTGAGATGACCTGAGCATTGCTTGCATAAACAGACAAGAGTTAATCGTTTTCTTATGCAAATCCATAATTTCATCAGTGATACTTTGTAGAGCATGTCTTGTGACAATTTGCATAGTAGTAGTGATCAACTCACAAAAAATAGACAAAGAAAAATAATACTCCTTCCTAGCTCCTCTAGTTCAATACACCATCAAGTTGCTCCAAAGATATGACAACAAAAATTAGAGTACAACAGTTGAACATTCATGCCAAAGTGATAAAGCCATGATTCATAAGGAACATCTTCCATTTTTATTTATTTTTATTCCATTGATTTAGTTGTTTGATATGGATGGTTGATGTGTTAAGTTTTATGATCGATGTTCAATGGTGATTTGCACTATGATCATTGTGTTCATTGTGTTGTATGACTGTTGTTTTCCTATTGGTTTAAGCTCAAAGTTTATTGTCCCTAGTGAGTTTAGTATTTTTCCCCCAATCCAGGGTGAGACACGACCGTGATGCCAGGATATGTACATGAAGCTTTTCGATGATAGGGAGAATGAAGGGAAAAGCGAATGGCGAAAGTGAATGGTTGACATGCTCAAATAGATGGAAAAGCTAATCTATCACAAATAGAAAATGTTGCTAAGTTTCACTACTTGTTTTTATTGCACTTTTTCAGATTATATGATTTTTTTAAATTTTTTTTGGTTGCATTTTTGAATTTTTTTCTTTTCTTGTTGTCACCAAGACACCTGTTTGCAAGGTTTTCATCAAGGTAACAATTTTTTTAGGATATTTTCTAATTTTTTTGTATTTTTTTAGGAATTTTACCGATGCACTGGATGAGCTAGGTGTAGAACTTCTTGAGATGTAGGTTATTGATGGGTTCTTCAAACAAATCCCTTTCATATCTAGATAGTTGATAGGCTTTAGATCCATAGACTGACTTGATGATGCTTTGATCCTGTGTGAATGACCATGTTGGATTAAAGGAACCAATCAGAATGAAAGGTATAAGTGGCAAGTATGAAGGATGATAGATATGACAGATAAAAGAGGCTATGATAGGATCCCTAATGTGGACAGTATGTGGGCCATCAGGCTTTAGATGAAAAGGAGCTTGGACAACCGATGAGTTAGAGTACGTGAAGGGGTTGCCATCAAAGAAACATTGAAAGACACAACCAATGGAGGTGTAATGATATGATAGATATGTGAGCATGGATGGGTGAAATGGTATGTGTGGTATGAGTGAGGGTAACATGGATGGAGACCCTAGATCAACAAGTTCTTTCTTTGATTTTCTTCTTTGATAGATACCCACAATTATTTTTGAGGGAGAGGCATGTTTGGAGATCAACTTTTGCATGCTTTTATTTTCTACTTTTATTTTTTATTTGTCAGATAGATTTTTATTTTGGCTAGGAGACTTGTCTAGATCTTTTTTTCATTTTGATTCATCCACTAGCTTTTTATTTTGGCTAAGGGACTTTTCTTGATCTTCTTTCATTTTTTATTTTTCCAATAGCTTTTTATTTTGGCTAAAGGACTTTACTTGATCATTCTTTCTTTCCATGTTTTCTTTTGATTCTAGATCTCCATTTGAAAAAGGCTCTTTTACCTTTGATTCTTGAAATGCCTCCTTTATATTCTCTTTAAATGATACTTGTTGATCCCTATCTATGAGGTGGATGGACATGGTAAAGATGGATGAAGTGAGAATGGTAGTGGTGATTCCATCAATGGGGTCTTTGATACTATCCTTTTCAGTACTGTTAACATCAAAGGAAGCTTGCACATCCTTAATGACTTGGAAAGATGGCTTTGTAGAGGCCACACTAGGAGATTCATACCCTAGCTTAGGGATGGTGGGATGGAAGGATGATGGTTGGATATCCTCATTGAGGTCATGATCAAAGAGTGGGTTATCATAGATGTCTTAGTAAAATAGGGGGTTTTCATAGGTATTAAAAGCTTGAGTGGGAGTAGATATGGGAAGGGTAGGTGTATCATCAGGATCACAAAAGGTTTCAATCCCATCACATTCATCTTCTTGCATGCCTTCTATAGCTTTCTTGACATCATTGTTGGAAGTTTGATCATTCTTGATGGCAATAGCAGTGCATTTTACTATCAACTTATCCAAACGGTATTCTCCACATCCCAGATCATGGATTTGAACTTTGGGGTTTGGTAGTGCAGTAATTGGAGTGGACGATTTTAAGGATTTAGGATCAACACATGTTTGAGAAGGTGCTTCACAATTGCTAGGGATAATGATTTCAGCTTTAGGGATTAGTTTATGGCCATACATGAAAGGATTAAGATCTCCTTGTATTGTTATTTCAACTCCCTTGTGAGAAAATTTCAAGCATTGATGGTATGTAGAGGATACTACTTCCATTTCATGTATCTACGACCTTCCAAGAAGGATATTATAGGTCAAAGGGAGATCAAGGACTTGGAAAACCACATCTTTCACCACAAGGACAACTCTGATTGGTAAAGTAACTGATCCTTTAGATAAGCACTCTTCTACATCATATCCCTTCATGGTAATCTTTTTACTAGAGTCTATCACATTTTCTAGATATCCCAATGCATGGATAAACTTTAAAGAGAAGATATTTAAACTAGCTCCTCCATCTATTAGAACACGCTTGACTAGATATTTATGGATCAAAACCTCACTGTGAAGTGGATCATTATGTGGATGGGTGAGTGATGCATCATTGCTTTCAGAAAATGATAGGCAATGAGGTGAGGTCAAGTGTCATGCCATAGCTTGGAATTGGAAAACTTCCAAATTAGCTGGTACGATGTCTTGTTTATCATGAATTTGGTCATCAATTGTAGAAATGTTAAGAATGGTAGTGTCATAGACATATTTTACATTCTTTCCTTTGTTGTTTGATGAAGAAGATTCTCCCTTTTCATAGTTAGGTAAAGGATTCTTGAATGCTCCGTGATCAGCATTTGTTTGGGGTCCTTATACCAATATTTTCTTTTGAGCAATCAAGTCTTGTACAAATGTTTCAACTACATACAATCATTTGTTTTTTGTCCCTTGTTTCAATGAAAATCACATAAATGTGCACCATTCCACCAAGATGGTTTAACTTGTGGGTTATAATATCGTGCCTTTGGTAATGTTATAACTTTATGTCCAAGAAGTTCCTTTAATGTTGATTCAAGAGACTATCCCAAAGGTGTGAATTTTCCATGATTTGATGGCATTTTATATGGTGCTGAAACTAGTTTTGATTCATTGTTATTCTAATTGTTTTTTTGATTATTTTGATTGGTGTTCTGATTGGTCTTGGTGGCAACTATTGTTAATTTAAATACTGGTTTTGCATTTTGTGTTTCAGCTGAAGCATCATTATTACCAACATTCTTGTTTCTTTTCCAAAAATTTGGTTTATCACTACTGTTATAATGATTAGAGGAGCTTGTTGAATTGTTTCCTTCATCATAAATTTTTATGACTCCTCTCTTGACCAAAGCTTCTTCGATTTTGATTCCATTTTCAATCATTTTCTCAAAGGTAGGTGGACATTACAATTCCAATCTATAGCTCATCTCATCATTTAGATTGTCAATGAAGATTTCCATCTTTTCCTTTACAGGTATGGGTCAAGAATATCTTGCAAAAAATCTTCTCCATCTTTGTAAGAATATGAGGAATGATTCACCCTTTCTCTATTTTCTATTGCAAAGGTCTTTCATTGTTATCTCATGTTGGATGTTGTAGGAGTATTAGGTGATAAATTTATTAGCCAACTCTTCAAAGGTTTTAATTGGTGGTGCAAGTTTGGAGAACCATTCCATGCATTGTCCACCTAGGTTGTTTGGAAACAATCTCATCAAGTAAGTCTCTCCGTGTGCAAATTCAAGGCTCATGGTTTGAAATTCCCTTACATGATCTATTGGATATGTTTTACCATTGTATTTATCATACTTTGGGAATTCACAATGTTTGGGAAAAGGAATCATGTTGATAGTTTGATCAAAAGGATATGGGAAAATGTCTTGTAACATGTATCTTTTTGAGCTTCCCCTTTACATGTCTTGAATTTTTTGTTGGAGGTTTTTCATTTGATGAGTTAAGGCAACCAATAGATCTATATTTGATGGATCATTTTCAATCTTTTTAGGGGGTGATTTCAATTGATTAACATCAAATTCATGTGGAAGTTTGATACCTTGATTATCCAATATTAAGAAGTATTTTTCCCCATCTCTTTCAAAAATATTTTCAAGGAACTTGTGGAAATTTTGATCTTGTTGATCATGTTGGATGTTTTCCTCAGTTATTTCCTCACCTTCAAATTGGTGGATTTTATGGAAAGGATTTTCTTCTACTTTAGCCATGATGTTCTAAGTTTCAAGTTCTTTTTCCTTGAGTTTTTTCTTTTGTGATCGTGTTTGAATAAGCATACAAGTCTTATAATTTGACTAAAATTTTGATCTATTTTTGGAGTGCCAAGGATATCAACTAAGTCACATAGAATGACAAATTCTATTGATAAGACTAAGTTTTAGTCTGATTATATAGCTTTTTTGTGATGAAGCATGATAGATCCTGATGAAGAAACTTAGCTTAACAATCAAAGGTATGATAAGTTTGATGATTTAGGCACTTTAATTTGTTAGATCTTGGTTTAGTTTGAAGAATTTCACTTGTAAATGTGAGTTTCAACAAGTTTAAAGCACTCGTGTGACTAAGGAATGATTCTGTGCTGATAGGGATCCTTAATTCTGGCTCAAACTAACAAACAGGGGATGAATTTAACTCTCTAGTTTTGAATTTATTAGATGTGCTAAAATAGGGAATGGATGCACTAATAAACTACATGGATGTGCTAGATTGTACCCAAGATGCGCTAGAAAAAGGACCTAATGCGCTAAACAAAGGACCAGATGCATTGTAGATTGTACTAAATGCACTAAAATTTGGACTCAATGCACTAGAAGATGACTCAGATGGGCTAGAAAATGGACTATATGCACTAGAATGCCCCTCCTAGATGCCATTTCAACTGGGTATTCTAGAGGTGAATGTACTAAAAGGATCTACAAATGCACTGAAAAGTGCCCTAGATGCACTAGAAAATGAAGATGTGTTGGACAATAATTCAGATGCGCCAGACTATACCCAAGATGCCCTAGATCCACTACAAGATAGACCAAATGTGTTGTAAGATGACTCAGATGCACTAAAAAAAGTTGTGTATGTGCCAGAACAGGGAATGGATGCGCTAATCTAGATGTATTTAGTGTTTTTGGAGTTCTATCTAGTTATTTTTCTTTTGATCAATGAATCTGAGTGTTTCCAGGGATATAATCTTTTGAACAATGAATTTTGCTTGGTTTCTAATTTGTGAATTATGGGAATTAAGTGCTTAAATGGATGATTTCTTGAATTATGACTTCAAACACAACAACAAGATGGAAAAAAGTTGTGCCAAGCTTGGGAACTAAACATTAAGTGTGTATTCAAGTATCTGGTTTGATTCTTTCGATTTCGATAGGTATAACACAAGAGAAGATAGTTCAAGCACTTTTCTATTCTCAAGGGTCACTTAAAATACCACAACCCACATCTTAGAACCATGTCAGCTCACACAACCGTGTCACCCCCTAGAGGGCGCCCATATTTTTTCATTTTCCAGGTCTTAACTAAGGTCGAATTGTCCGCCTTTGGCCAGTAATCTTTGATGGTTATATGGTGAGTATGTTGGGGGTAGATTCTTCCCTCCCCTTGCACTATGATATTAGAAGTGTTTAAAGACTAACTCGGTTGGCTTCTACACTAAGGTTAGTAATAAGGGTTTATGTTCGGTGCGGAAAATAGATAAACTCCCTCAAGATACCTCCCAACCTTTAGAACAAAGGATTTGGGGATGGTTATCTTGCACACTACTATCAAATTGTGGACTTTCCCTGAATTCAAATTTGATTATAGTGGGTTGGAAAACTTGGCTTTAGTTGTTCCCACTTAGGTCGTTCCCGTAGGGTGAGTAATTTTTCCCACTACGGTAGGCCTTCTAAAGGTGTTAACAAAGCATAAAATAGTGAGTCTGGCATTCTGGTCACCTAGTTAAGGGGAGAGCATAGGCCTATCACCTTACAAGCACAACACACAAAGGGTTCTTTAACCTTCTAATTAAACTAGGTTCCTAATTTAATTAAAAGAAGACAATAAAACAACTCTAGCCCCTACAAACATCATCAGTAGTTTGATAAAATTTCCTTTGACCAACATTTTAAGCACCTAGAACACAAAAAACATAAAACAGTTCTCAGAATTTTGAATTTCTGCAAAGTTAACTAGATGTGCTAAAATGGACATCAGATACACTAAAAGATCACTCCTATGCACTAAAAGAACTATTGAATGTGCTATAAAAACTACTAGATGTGCTAAAATGTAAACCAAATGCATTAGAAAACCCCTTGTATGCATTGAAAGGTGAGCTGGATGCATCGAAAGATGCCCCAGATGCATCATAATAGGAACTGAATGCACTGAAAAATTTCCCGAATGTGTCATAACAAGAACTAGATGTGTTGAAATATTTCCCAGATGCACCGTAATAGGAACTAGATGCGCTAAAATATTTCCAAGATGCACCATAATAGGAATTGGATGTGTTGAAAGGTGTTTTGTATGTGTCGAAAGAAATCATGAATGCGCTACATAAGAGTTCACGTCCAAATTCTATAAAAAAAACTTCCAGAAAATTTCAATAAAAAGGGGCCAGGCCCCATGGTGGGTGCCAAAAATGTGTTGTGTGAATTGTGTAGAGTAATTAAATGAGTAATAAACACACAAAACCAATGAAATGTATTACATTAGAGAATTGAATCATAGACTTAATTGAATTCAAAACACAATTAATCACTAAAATCGTTCCATTGTTTCCTATCTCTAAGGATTCCTTGAATCATAATGGCTCTTAGATTTTTCTTGCACTATGACTTTCAGAAGACAACCTAGGGAATGGATGTTGTAAAATGCAAGAATCCTAATTCCTACTTGATTTGATAAGCTGTATAATAATGTTGAATGATGTTATGATATTATGTTGTAAATGATAATGGTGATATGATAATGAATATGATACTAAAGACTATGATGCAAATGTTTTATAAAAACTAAGATGATAATGAAAATGCAACTATTGAACTAAGACATTCTAAATGCTCTATGCTTAAACTCTAAATGCTCTCATAGAATTTCTACAGAGTAAGTTTGCTCAAATATGGTATTGCAAATATTGTAGCAAGAGGATGTATTTATAGGATTTCCAAGGAATAAAATGATGTGGCAGCAACCAATGGTCAAGATTTCAGTTGGAGAGATGAACAGTGGAGAAGGAAGAAGTTAGAGGGAATCATGGAGGATGTTCCCTTTAAAAGAGCACCATGCCAAGTGTAAGAGGGAATGAAATGATGGAGAGAGCCAAGTGTCCAAAGTTTGTTTTAGAATTGGTTGAGGATAATTCCCATTTAAATATAAAAAATATTTAAATTCATGTGACACTTGATGATGTGGCAAGAGGAAAAGTTGGAGACATGTGCCTAAATTCAAATTGGGAATTTAAATTTAGTGAGAAGATTATTAATTAAATAAAACAAACTATAGGAATTTTTTTATTTAATTAGAAATAGAAGAATGTGGTTTAAGATGGTAGAATTAGAAAAGTGTGAACTATATAAATAAATTTATAATTTATTTATAAGTAGAGGAATTAAAGGGGTTCATTAATTACATAACTTGTATTTAATTAATTAATTATCTTGACTGATTCTAGGTGTATACAGTTTTTCTCAATGTAAAATTTTAAGAGATCTTTTAGTTTAATTTTTTTATAAGAAATATTGTAAATGTTTTAGTTGATTCAACTATTTTTTTTTAAGATGCTAAATTTATTATTGAAGTATCCTCTCCTCTGCCTCATATAGTTGATATGAGTGATGAGAAACAAAACAAAATAAAATCTATATTTTGTTTACAATATGGAAAGCAGTTCTACAATTTTTTTTCTTCCATACTAATAGTTGTTGTGCAGGAATAACTATTCTACATGGAAGACCAAACTAAAAAATCAACTCAAGTTTGAGGAAGTTTGGAATGTGGTTAGTGGCACCACAACATGACATCCAAGTGATCTTGGTGAGAAAAATAAACTTGATTAATTTGATAGAAAGGAAAAATTGATCATCATGTTCAGTGTGCTTGATGAAGTTTATCCTTTCATCCAAGGCTCATATATAGCTAAAGATGATTGGGAAAAGCTACAAATGGTGTATGAGGAAAAGAATTATAATCAGATCCTAAATTTGTAGAGTCAGCTACATAGCTTGAAGATGAAGAATGGGGAAAAATTAGAATCCTTCCTCAAAAGGATTGTTGAGTTGAGAGATTCCCTACAAGCATTGGGAGAAATAGTTGATGATACTATCCTAGCACCCATTGTCTTACGAGCATTGCCATCTAGATTCAAATTGTTTGTGACAACTTTGAATGTCATAGAATGAACACCTACTTTTGAGAAACTTGTGAACCTACTTTAGAAAGAGGAGTCTCTAAGACAAGATCATTGTGAGGATGATCATGTAATGACCACATGTCATAAGGGAAAGAAGCCTATGAAGCAATTTACTGGATCTCTGAAGTCTGGTGATTCATCTAGATCTTAAAAAAGGTGTCCAATTTGTGAAAGGATTGGATATGATGTGAAAAATTGTTGGTATAACTCATTAGAAAAATGGTGATAAAAAAAGTTACATCCAAAGAAGCCATCTCAAAGTGGAAATAGAAGATTGCAGTGGAAGAATAAATAAAAAAAACATGATAATTTTGTTGAAGAGGAAGAGTCTCCAAAAGAGGAATACATGTTTTCATCCCACACTTTAGAAGATAGTTCACAATCAATCTCAATTTGGTATGTGGACTTAGGTGCTACAAATCACATGACTGGATAAAAGGATTGGTTTCTCACATTAAAACCTCATCATGGTAAGGTCTCTCTTGGAGATGATACCACCTATGACATCCAAAGTATTGGTGATATCACCTTGCAATTTAGCATTCATCATTGTAGGCTCACTGAAGTTTTGTTTGTGCTAGGACTAACCAAAAACCTCCAATCTATTAATGAATTTCTTTATCACAACCTAAGGATTGAATTTGATTAACACTAGGATAAGAAGGTGTCTCATCTGAGATAAGTCTAAAAGTTTGAAAATTATTGCAAGTTCTACAAAAATTGGTAAAATATTTAGGCTTGATACAATTGCCAATAATCAAGCTTTAGTGACTAAGGATACTGATCTTTCTATGTTAGGGCATCATAGATTTGGTCATTTGAGAACTAGATATTTTCTAACACTTAGCAATAAAATCATGGTCAATGGGCTTCCCTCACTTGAGAAGTCAAGTGCCATTTGTTCTAGTTGTCTTGCTAGAAAACAACATAGAGAACCTTTCTATCTTAGTGAGCATTATGCAAGCCAACCTTTGTAGCTAGTGCATATCGATCTATGTGGGCCCATGGAACATAGTCACAATGGTTTTGGGTATTTTCAAAAAAAAATTGATGATCACACAAGGAAAATGTGGGTGTATTCCTTGCAAATTAAAGATGAAGACTTTTCCTACTTCAAAGAGTTTCATACTATTATGGAGAAAGATATGAATTATCATATTTGTGTCCTCTTCTCAGATCGAGGGGGGAATACACTAGCATATAATTCTCCACCTACTTGAGGGAAAACGGAACTTGATGTCAACTCAAAAAAACATATACACCTCAGCAAAATGGTGTTGTTGAATAGAGAAATTGTATAATCATGGAGATGGTTCGTAGCATGTTGAAGGATTCTCAATTGGGACATGCATATTGGGCTAAAGGTGTCCATACAATAGTTTATCTTTTGAATCATGCACCAAACAAAGCACTTGATTTCATCACACTAGAAGAAGCATGGATAGGGGTAAAGCCACCGATTTCTCATATTTGTGTATTTGGTTTCACAACATACATGCACATTCCTAAGCAACAAAGAAAGAAACTTGATGAAAAATATATGAAATGTATTCTTCTTGGTTATAGTAATGAGTCTAAGTCATATCATTTTATGGATCCTATCACTAAGAAGATATATCAGCATAGATGTTTAATTTTTTATGTGAATAGTGATTCAAGTTCACCTTCAACATCATCACCTATGTCAAATAGTGCTCCAATATTCAGCATGAATGGAAAAAGTGATGGGGATGTTGATAGTGAAACTAAATCAACATCTACAAATTTCACAAGACACTTTCCTAAGTGGTATGCTAGTACCATTTGTGATGTAAAGCTAGCTAGATGGAGTCCCAAACACTTCCAATTTAGGAGAAAGGACTCACAACATGACAAACAATGAGGTAAATATAGCATTAATGAGTTGTTGATAATTTTGAACCATCTAATGTTTAGGAAGCACTAGAATTAAAGCCTTGGAAAGAGGCTATGGAAGTAGAATATCATTCCCTCATGAAAAGTAAGTCTTGGGAGCTTATTGATCTGCCACCTAGTAAGAAATCCATTGGATGTAAATGAATATTCAAAACTAAATAAAAGGAAAATGGTAGTATAGAAAAGTATAAGGCTAGAATTGTAGCTAAAGATTATTCCCACAAAGAAGGGATTGACTATGAGGAAACATTTTCTCCCATGAAAAAGATTAAAACCATTAGAATTATTTTTCTTTAGCTACATAATTTGGATGGAAATTGTATCAAATGGATGTAAAAGGTTCATTTCTTAATGGATACCTTAAAGAGGAGGTCTATATGACTCAACCAAAGGGATATATTCCACCTAGAAAAGAAGAAAAGGTATGTGAACTTGTTAAGTCCCTAAATGGTCTCAAACAAGCCCCAAGAGTTTGGTATATTAAAGTCGATGAACATTTACTAAAACATGGTTTTATCAGGAATCCATATGCTCCAAATCTCTACCTCAAGGAGCAAAGGGGGGATATTGTGATTATTAAAGTATATGTTGATGAACTAGTTATCAGAAGAAGCTTAGAAGTAATGGTTGCAATAGCCAAGACTGATCTCAAGAAGACATTTGATATGAAAAATCTTAGGCTCCTACATTATTTTCTCATCTTAGAGGTATGGAAAACTAATCACCATATTTTTGTATCTCAAATAAAATATGCCAAGACATTGCTTAAGAAATTTACAAGGATGGATTCCAAACCCATGTCTACACCCATGGAATCAGGATTGCAATTAGCTTTTTCTTATCCATCTCCTTAGATAATTGCAACTCTCTATTGATAAATGATTGGAGGTTTTATTTACTTGACTTACACTACACCAAATATTAGTTTTGTTGTTAATTATCTCTCAAGATTTGATGCAGGGGCATTAGGATCCCCATTACAAAATGATCTCATAGTTTAAGTTTTGACTTGTTTTGTTATGTTTAAGGTGATTAAGGTCATTTTATCCCATTAGGGGTCATATGGTACTATTTGTGAAGTTTTGGAGTCATAATGCAAAAGTTGTCAAAATGCAAAAAATCTTGTAAAAGTGTCATTTGTCTTAAGAAAAGAAGCTATGGTCAATTGGGTACTTGAAATGTGATTGCAATAGCATAAATACATCTTTTAAACATGACCCAAGGGGTTGGAGAGAAGTTTAGAGGAATAAGACACCGATTAGACACATTTTTATGCATTTTTCTGTGTAATCTGACTACAATATTGTTGCTTCATTGCATGGTATGGATTTGTACAGATTGGTACCGTCCTATGATCAAGTGTTTATACCTATTCTAAATCATGCAAAATAGAATGTAAATGGATGAAAACACTTAAGACCTCAATGATTAGCCTAAGTTAAACCCAAACAAAACAAAGATAAAAAAGCTGATTTTTACCTTGTTCAAGCTAATTCTTGGTTGGCCCTTGGATCATCAATGTTTTGTGTGCTCCTTTGATGGCAAGATATGATGAAAATGGATTCAAAAATATCTAAATGAGATGGAGGATGCAATAAACTATGTGGGTAGTTGAATGGGTGAGTTCAAGTGCAAGAGATTGAAGCTAGAATGTATGCAACAATGGAGGTCTTTGTTAGTGCAAGAATGCAAGTGTGCTTGAGAGCTTCAATGCCAATTGTATGAATTCCTAATGAGTGAGAATGAATTAAAATCATTCATTTTAAGGGAGAATTCTCTAGAGAATTCAATGGTCAATATTGAGCCAACATGGCCAAGATGGAGGGCTATGGTGAGTTGAGGACTCACAAGCCCTCACATCTTGCCATGTGGAAATGAGATGGAAAAAAGAAATGGTGAGGTGGAGGTACTTGCAAGTACCTTGGGATGAGGAGAATATTTCCTCAAAAAGGAAATTCTTGTTCCCATATGAGAGGAAAGTGACATATGAGGAATTTTAGTATTCCTCCAAAATCTCCATGGGGAAGAAAGAATTGGTTGGAGAAATAAAAGTGAATTTTAAATTCACATGATTGGAATGGATAAGGTGGATTGGAGAATAAATATGAATTTAAAATTCATATGAGAAGCACCTTGTGGATAAGACAAGGTTCTTATGAAGGAAGCTAAAAAGTACCTTGTGGATAAGACAAGGTCCTTATAATAGAAGGTTCTTGACCCCATGTGACTGATATGACCTTTCAATGATCACATGGGTAAGAGGAGAGTCCTTGGAGGAATAAAAGTTAATTTTAAATTCACATGGGGAAGTGGGTCTAGGCCAAATGTGGAAAATGTGAAGGTTGACCAAAAAGATATGCTAAATGTAGCAAGGGGATTAGATTAAGGTTGTGCAAACAAGTGATTAAGAAACTTAATGAGGGATTGAAAGCAAGTGGGAGAATATGGAGGATGTGACATTAGAGCCACTTGGGGTGCATTTTCTGGAGAATTTGCATTTTCTTGTGTTTCTTCTATTAGGATGGATGATCATTCAAAGAGATGAGTTCCTACAAGGGGAAGATGAACATCCCCATCTTCTAGCACTTCATCGAGGTTTTCACTATCAGATACACCCTTTGTTTTTACTTTTTCTAGGTCAAGAAGTGCCTCAAGAAGGTTTTCACTAGGTGACCTTTTTTTATTTTGTTTCTTTTTACTTTTGCGGTTAGGGTGTTCATCTTCCCCCAATCCCATAAGATGTATGTATTGATCCATGGTAGGAAAGGTATTGATGGGTGTGCTACCATGTAGGTCCTAGTCTAAAGTTCAAGATGTTTAAGGGATAGGCTAATGGTGAAGATGTGTAAGGAGTCGAACATGGAAGAGAGGTCATGTGATCTACATCATCGTATGTGTGTATGATGGATTCCTCCTTTGGTATGTCTTCATGGAGGTTGTTGCTCTCACTAACATTATTAGAGGCACTAGATGGTGCTATAGGTCCCTTTTGTTTTGTTTCATGACCCAAGCCTAAGTTTCTTGGTCTTATGGTAGCCTCAATATGGTGTTTCCTTCCTTACTCTTTGGTGCCATGTCCCCCCCCTAATAGTTGTACTTCTCCACAAAATTAGAGGGCCAAGGATAATTCTCTTGGAAATATTCTTTCAAAGGAGGGGAGGTATTAGGTTCCTCAAGGTAGACCCATTGGATTATGTCATCTTCTAGCGCATCTTGTCTTAACCCAGGAGAGTGAAAGGTGTTGGATCCCACATCTAGAACATTAAAGGTGATGGTCTTGTCTTCTGGTTTTGGTGTAGACTGTGATGGTTGACCATATGTGTGTGGTGAGAGCAACAT
The DNA here is from genome assembly GCA_007258455.2 of Sequoia sempervirens. Classification (NCBI taxonomy): domain Eukaryota; kingdom Viridiplantae; phylum Streptophyta; class Pinopsida; order Cupressales; family Cupressaceae; genus Sequoia; species Sequoia sempervirens. The sequence goes on from VDFB02000017.1 coordinate 416,070,769, forward strand.
AGTTGCCACGTTCAAGGCTGTGCACATATCATACTCACCACATCCCTTGTCAATGATTTGGACTTTAGTGAGGGTGGAATCAGATGTGGATGATGGAGTGGATGAAGTGGTGGCTAATGCGGTGGTAGATGATTGGGATGATGACATTTATGGCAGTCCCATTTCTACTCCAAGACAATAGTGAGAATGAGGAAAAGAAGCTTCTAATGTGCGACAATATTCAAATGGTTGTGGATCCGCGTGTATGGTAACTTCTACCCCATTGAATGGGAATTTTAGGCATTGATGGTATGTGGATGGAATGGCCTACATGGAATGAATCTATGGATGACCGAGGAGGAGGTTATAGGGCAATTCTAGATCAAGGACATGACATGTGGTATATTGCATAACTAGACCAACCTAAATTGGAAGACATATTGTACCTTTAGAATCATGTTCCACATTATCATACGCCTTGATTGTGATGACCTGATTGTTTAAATCAACATGGGTGTATCCAACCTGTTTTATGAATTTCAATGTACAAAGGTTTAGGGGTATGTGCAGGATCATGATGGGCCAAAAAGTGGTGATATGTAAGTGATATGATGGCCCATGTGGCTGACGACTTTTTTTTTACCCAAAATTGATGAAATGAAAAGGGTTTTTAAAGGAGATTATTAGCTTTCCACCAATATAAATTATGCTTTACTTTGAATTTAGTAAATAATTATTATTCATTTTCTATTTGAATTATGACTAAAGTCCTAATTGATAGGCTTATTGAAAAACATCTATAACTTTCAAACGGTATCACTTCTTTTGAATTTGAAACATGCGTCACATTCTATGCTTCACATACTATAGGATTAAAAAAAAAATGATTTTCATGAAGTTTTGACCAAGTTAAGGTGGTTAGACATAAGTTTTTTTATTTTTTAAAATTTGTAATAAAAAAATCATAATTAATTATTTACTTGGAAAAAATTACACAAAAATACGCATCACATCGGGACATGAATCGTCTACTTAATACTAAAATCTTATAAAAAAATATTATCATTTTATTGTGGTTAGGGTGGTCAGACAAAAACCTACTTATTTTTTTCCTAAAATTTAAGTACTACTACATTAAAATTTCAAATTTTTACCAAATAAATATTTAAAAACCTAGTAATTTAGAAACTACATTCAATTTGCTATAGATTCTATTCTTACATATTTTTGAAATAATATAGATAACTTATTCAAATTTTTACGTCAAGTTTTCCAACTCTGATTTTTCTAATTTTTTTGCCACTTAAGGGCCTATTTTTTCCATGATGATCCTGCACATAGCCTTAGGATGAAACCATTATCTACCAAGTCCCTTTTTGCTTTGTGATGGTTTACTAGGACCTCTAGATGAAGGGGATGGTTATGATTAGAGTCTATGCAAGGAATATCATTTTGACTGAAACCTAGTTGATAGGAGGAAGATAGGTGCCCTATCGATGCTTGAAATTGTGTAGGGTCTATGTCATTAGGAACTTGGGTGTCCCATAAGGCCTTATTTAGTATTTCTTGGTGTGCGGGGGAAGACTTAAGCAAGTTCAAAATGGATATCTATGTCGAAGTATTTCCTAGATGGTCAAGGATGTTGTACTGAGAGTTCATAGGCTACGTTGGGTGGACGTAGAGGCTCCAGGGACTGTGATATGGGTTTGATGGGTGGTAACAACACATTGAGTATCCTTTCCTTTTACGTGTATCATGGATACACGTGGTTCCACTTGTTCAATGTGCATAATGAGGCCTTCATAGTTAAGTGGTACATTTTTATAGTTGATGTTATTGGTGTTGTTATTCTGATTATTGTTATTGATGGGCCCTGGGTTTGAATTTTATGTGCTAGGACCTTGGTTAAGATTATGGAAAGCGTTTTGGTATATCTACAATTGAGCATTGGACGATGGTGTTGTGTTGGCATCCACATGTATGTCATCCCAATCAATAAGATCTTGGATGTACATTTTTAGACCTTGACACATATTCAACATATGCCCTTTAATTTTGTGGAACTCACAATATTCATTTTATTTGAACCAGTTCAGTTTAGGCTTGAATTCATCAAGGGGCTTAGTCATAGGATACGTAATCAGGTAATTGGCTTGTAGGATTCTGTTGAACATGGCACTTAGGGGTTCTCCTAATGTAGTAAACTGAATTTTGTTACCCCCTTGATTATTTTGATTGGATTGTTGGCTGGGATGAGGTGCCCCCTATGGCACTAATATAGCATGAGGATTTGACTGCTAAGGAGGATGATATTGTTACTTATGGGAAGCATTGGCCACTTGGATGTGTTTGGTGTTAGTGACACCATCATTGATGACATTTTTTTTTTGTTCCAATATTGAGGCTTGTCTCTAGATGACTTCTCTTTATCAGGATTGAAGATTTTGACTAGCCCTTTGGCGATAAGGGCCCTCTCAAGAATAGGACCTTTCTCTATTATGGTTGTGAAGGTCATGACACAATGAAGTTTGAAGTTTTCAGCCATATTTGGATGAGAGTTTTCGATAAAAAAGGTGACCATATCCTTTTCTCTTAGCGGGGATTTCATGTGACTTGCTAGGGCTCACCATCTTTGAAGATAGCTTGCAAAAGTTTCTCCTTCCCATTGGTTTTCTTTTAGGAGGTCTAATGTGTCTATATCCTTCTCTAGATTAAAGGAGAAGTGGGAGACAAATTCTTCTGAAAGCTATGCAAAGGACTTGATAGATCCTTTCTCAAGACCCATGAACCAATCAAGAGCTATTCCTTGTAGGCTCCTAGGAAAAAATCTCATGAGGTAATTGTCATTGTGGATGAATTCTTGACAGTGGGAATAGAACTCTTGAAGGTGAGCTTTAGGGTCTTTGATTCCTTTATACTTATCAAATTTTGGCATTTCGAAATGCTTTGGGAAAGGAACCAATGAAATTGAAGGATCAAACAGATAAGGACAAATATCTTCAAACTTGAAGGATTGTTTACCGGTCCCTGCTTGTAAGTCCTTTAATGTAGCTTTGACTTCTTTGAGGTCCTTATTGATAGGTGCTACGGGAGTAGGATTGGATGAACTAGGCTAATTGTATAGAGGATATTGTTGATATCATGAGGTGGGTGTTGAAGCAGCTGGATCATAAGCATGTTGCGGTTTAAATGGAGGTGTTGGTTGGTATTGATTGGTGTAAGCAGATTGTAGATTAACGTAAGGTGGATAGGATGATGAAAAATTTTGATGGTAAGAAGTGGAAGCTGCTTGCTGGTATGATGGTTGTTGTTGATAATGCGAGGTAGATGGGATACCCTATTGGTATTGCATAGCACCTTGATAGTATAATGACATGGATGCTCCTTGTTGATAAGGTGGTTGTTGCTGATAATATGGGGTGTATTCAACACCTTGTGGATGATGTTGCATGTAGGACATGGATGTGACAACTTGTTGGTATGAGGGTTGTTGCTGAATGTAGTAATTATATGCAATGTTGGTTTGTTGTGTGATATATGGAGGTTGTTGTGGATTAGACTACTGTTGGTATGGATTTTTGTGCTATTGCAGAGGATTAGTGTAAAGTGGCAGTTGAGTCCGTGGTGGATTCTGAGAGGCCACATGGATATTTGAATTAAGATTAGATGTAGGAGCATAAGCGGTATATGTGCTAGACGGATGGTAAAGATATTGTGTGAAGGGATTACACTACGTCTGCGTGGGAATGTGTGTATGCTAGGGTGGTTATTTTTGCTGTGGAAGTTAATAATAAAATGGGCAAGATGGGATGTGATGTTGCTGTGGGACCGCTACAAAAGCTCCATGGGGTGGTTGCGGTGGCTACAATGTAGTTTGCATCACTTGATGTGTAGGAATAGTAGTGTGTTGCTGAGGAAATGAGACATTTTGCTATGGAATGTTGACCTTTTGTTGTAGGATAGGGTATGTGCAGGATCATCATGGAAAAAATAGGCCCTTAAGTGGCAAAAAATTTAGAAAAATCAGAGTTAGGCAACTCAACGTAAAAAATTGAATAAGTTATCTATATTATTTCAAAAATATGTAAAAACAGAATTTGTAGCAAATTGAATGTAGTTTCTAAACTTCTAGGTTTATTTTCTTTAAAAAAAATCTATTTGGTGAAAATTTGAAATTTCAATGTAGTAGTACTTAAATTTCAAGGAAAAAATAAGTAGGTGTCTGTCTGACCACCCTAACCACAATAAAATGATAATATTTTTTTATAAGATTTTATATATAAGTAAATGACTCATGTCTAGATGTGATGCATATTTTTTTGTAATTTTTTTCCAAGTAAATAATTAATTATGAATTTTTCATTACAACTTTTAAAAAATATAAAGAACTCGTATGTCTAACCACCTTAACTTGGTCAAAACTTCATGAAATTCACTTTTTAAAAAAAATTCCTATAGTATGTGAAGCATAGAATGTGATGCATGTTTTGGATTCAAAAAATATGATACCATTTGAAAGCTATAGATGTTTTTCAATCAACCTATCAATTAAGACTTTAATTTTAATTCAAATAGAAAATGAATAATAACTATTTATTAAATTCAAAGTAAAGCATAATTTATATTGGTGGAAAGCTGAGAATATCATTTAAAAACCTTTTTCATTTCATCAATTTTGGGTTAAAAAAAATTCATCAGCCACATACCCATCATATTGCCACTTTTTGGCCCATCATGATCCTGCACATACCCGATAGTGACATTCTACTATGGGGGTTGTTGATGAGATGGTTGAGATGAAATATTAGCAACAACATGTTGTAGCGGTGCCTATGAAGGGATAGTGGTGTGTTTCGGTGGTACCTGCATCATAGTGGATTGATGCGGATTAACGAGAGGCTATTGAAATGCAGTGATATTACCTTGAGATGGCAATAGTAGATTACCAATAGGTACATGTCCTAGAGGTGGCATCAATGTGAGAAGTGGAGTGCCCCCGGTGTTGACAAGTGGTTGACTAGGATGCTGAGGTGGAAGTGGTGGAGTAGAAAAAATATTCTATGGCATGCCATAGGCATAGGGATCATTAGGATCAAGTGGAGCCGTAGAGGCAGTGAGTGGGAGGTGAGGATAAATGGTGACTTGGTGTATCACAACATTTCCAAATTCAGAATGATACCAATTCTCTATAGGCGCACCTTCGGGAACATAGGAGTTTCCTAGAACATTTTGTCAGGTCTGCTGATCTTGAAATGCAGGAAGAGATTGGGTGCTGGTATACTATGACATATTGAAATTAGGCGGTGGTTTGACTCCTTTCATGATCAGAGTAGTGAGAATATTATACCAACGCTTGTTGAGGAGGTGATCCATCATCTAAACATTAGTGGGATTGGTTAGGTATTCATCAATGGTGACTTTGGGCTGATTGACCATGTTCTCATCTCCGGGTGGTGAGGTGTTTTGGACATCAGTGTTGGACTATGATGATGCACCATTATTGGGATCTTGAGGGATATTTGTACCATTGTTGGCATCTTGTGGGATGTTTGTGGCATTGTTGGGATCTTGAGGGATATTCGGTTGGGAACCTTGGGTGTGTTGTTTGGCCATTTGTTTCTTGGCTTGTGATCAAGTTTGAATGGGCATGAAAGTGCAAAGCTACCAGGTGAACTAAGATGTAGTTAAACTCTAAGATGCAATGTAGAGATGACCTAAATGATGATTGAGGGATTGATTGGATGATTTGATAAGGATGAGATCATATTAGATGGATAGATTGGATGATTGGATAAGGATGATTTGGATTAGATTGGTTGATGAAACAATTGGTAAGATTGGATGATGGATGAGATAATATGATATAAGGTATTCTAAACAAAGTTTAGAAATCACCTTAGGTGACTTAAGGTGTTGATTGATTGGATTAAGGATAGATAGATGATTGTAGCACCGAATCCAACTTGAGATAGAAGTGTATTGATTCGGCTGACTCATGATGAATGACTTAGGATAGATGATGATCCTAAGTAGATGTTGTAGGATGATGATAGATTCAGACAACTAGGTCAATTTGAATATTAACTTTGAGTGAATTTCAGAGGATTTTGATTGAGAAAATGATGGTGGATGTGCAATCTATAGTTATTCTAAAATGTGCCTATATGATGTAGGTGATGAACAGATGAATGAGTGAATGAAAGGTGATGAAGTTTTTTTGATCACAACAAATGACCAAGAAAATGACAAGGTTTTAGATGCCCAACTGATTAACCTTTTGGATTTTGGATCAGAAATAGATATAGGTCACAGAATCACCCAACCAAGATGCAATCTTTCTTGTTTAGGGGGTATAACCACCCATCCAAGGGTCAGGCTCACCTATCTGGAGGTCAGACTCACTTGTCTAAGAGGCAGACTCTCTTGTTCAGAGGGAAAGGTCGCCCAACTAGGAAACAAACTGTTTAGGGGGTAGGGTCACCCAACCAGGATGCAGACTCACCTGTTCAGGGGACAGGGTCACCCAATTAGAAGTCAAACTTGCCTAAATAGGGAACAAGTTCTCCTAAGCCACTAGCAAATTCACCCAAACTCACTATGACAAAGAAACAAACCTTCTTAGTGAATGAACAAGCTCATCGGGAAGATAAATGGACTTAACAAACAGAGGAACAAACCTGACAAACAAAAAAATGGATTTGCTAAAGGGTGAAATGGGTTCCCCAAACAGTGAAATGGATTCCCCAAATGATGACATGACTCTCTAAATGGAGGAAACAACTCTTTAAAAAGATGAACAAGTTCCTAGAACTAGAGAACAGACTCCCAAAATTGGGAAAATAGATGGACAGAGACATGAATGACAAGCAAGATTGGATGTTTCTGAAGCAAATTTTCCCAACCAGGATGCAAAATTGCTTGTCCAGGGGGCAGAATCACCCATCCAAGGGTCAGGCTCACTTGTTCAGGGGTCGAAATTTCCTATCTAGAGGGAAGGCTCACCTATTCAATAAGAAATGGGTGATTTTGAAAGGAATCAACTAAGGAATGGCTTAGATAGGAAGCAGTGTCACTTTTGTATACAATAGGCTCGCTTATCTGGAGGTCAAGCTCACCCAAATAGAGAGAAAACTTGCCTAAATGATAGAATTAGAGCAGACTGGAAAGAAAATGGCTAATTGTGGCAAAGGACCAAAACACAGTGAGCAACAAGTAGAAGTCCAAGGTTGACTCAACTAAAATAAAGCATTGGTTTCACACAAAGAAGACAGTTCAAGTAGCCCAATCCTATATTTAGTGATAAGGGTATGGCCAACATAGTCCTCTAACTAGGCTAAACAAAGTGATCTAGAGAGTCCTCGATATACACATGGTATGTGAGGCACAACCTTAAACACCATCCCATCACAAGCGTGATTCAAGAACCCCAGCGAGATACTAAAGGCTCGAACCAACTCTTCATGTCTATCTAGGTATCACTCTAGCCTTGATGCTTCGCTAGACATGACATGACTAGTTTGGGGTATATCTTTAGCCTCCCCCCTTTATATACCCCACCGGTACATGTGGTTGGAATCGTCCGTTGGGGTGATAAAATCCCCAAGCAGGTCCTACTAAAAGAGAACACTAACCATTCTCGGCTACTCTCTAGGCTCACACGAAGTGCAAGGAGAAATCCTTAAATGATAAAGTGCCCCTTGGGAAATGTAAAGGACAAAGTAAGCTATGATTTCTCATCACCCAAGATCACCAAATGGCACAAGGGGATTTAATACGTCAATAGATTACTTTACAAACATGAAATACAATATATTTGACTCCCCTACTTAAAACTATGTGCCTAGATTAATAAACAAAAATGATAAACTAACTAAACAAACAACAATGGGATTGATCATCCTGCAAGAAACATGTTAGTGGTTTATCCTATGGTCTTTGACAAGCGAGAAATAGCTACACAAATGTTAGTAAAAAATTAAATACACTCATAAATGACCAAGTTAGGGGGTTAGAACTTGAAAATGATGAAAAGTAAACTCTGAAAATGTAGATTTTAACCACTGTTTTACCTTAGAATTGCCTGTCTAGGGGTCAGGCTCACCCATTTGTAGAACAAAATCACTGTCCAGGGGTTAGGCTCACCTATCTGTAGGTTAGAATATTTGTTCAAGGGCCATTCCTTCCTATCTGTAGGTTAGAATCACTATCCAAGGGGTCAGGCTCACCTATCTAGAGGTTAGGCTTGCTTGTTTGTAGGTCAAGCTCACCCCTTTTCTTGCAAGATTACCCATTTATAGGGCAAGATCGCCTCTGCGTGTAACCTAAACTTGCAAAAAATAGAAAAATAGCAAACATAAAGTAAAAGGACCCATTGAGCATGCCAAAAATGTGATCAAGTGTTTATACGTATTCTAAATCATGCAAAACAAAATGTAAATGAAAGAAAACACTTAACACCTCAATGATTAGCCTAAGTTAAACCCAAACAAAATAAAGATAAAGTTGATTTTTACCTTGTTCAAGTTGCTTCTTGGTTGGCCCTTGGATCTTTGATGTTTTGTGTGCTCCTTTGATGGAAAGATATGATGACAATGGATTCAAAATGCTCTAAATGAGATGGAGGATGCAATAAACTATGTGGTTAATTGAATGGGTGAGTGCAAGTGCAAGAGATTAAAGCTAGAATGTATGCAACAATGAAGGTCTTTGTTAGTGCAAGAATGCATGCGTGCTTGAGAGCTTGAATGCCAATTGTACGAATGCCCAATGAATGAGAATGAATGAAAATAATTCATTTTAAGAGAGAATTCTCTAGAGAATTCAATGGTTAAGATTGAGCCAACATGGCTAAGATGGAGGGATATGGTGAGTTGAGGATTCACAAGCCCTCACATCTTGCCATGTGGAAAAAGATGGCAAAAAGACATGGTGAGGTGGAGAGAGTACAAGTGAGGTGGAGGTACTGGCAAGTACCTTGGGATGAGGAAAAAAATTTCTCAAAAAGGAACTTCTTGTTCCCATATGTGAGGAAAGTGACATATGACGAATTTTAGTATTCCTAAAAAATCTCTATGGGGAAGATAGAATTGGTTGGATAAATAAATGTGAATTTTAAATTCACATGATTGGAATGGATAAGGTGGTTGAGAGAAGAAATATGAATTTTAAATTCATATGAGAAACACCTTGTGGATAAGACAAGGTTCTTATGAAGGAAGCTAAAAAATACCTTGTAGATAAGACAAGGTCCTTATAATAGAAGGTTCTTAACCCCATGTGACTGATGTGATCTTTCAATGGTCACATGGGGAAGAGGAGAGTCATTAGAGGAATAAAAGTGAATTTTAAATTCACATAGGGAAGAGGGCCTCGGCCAAATGTGGAAAATGTGAAGGTTGACCAAAAAGATATGCTAAATGTAGCAAGGGGATTAGATTAAGGTTGTGCAAACAGGTGAATAAGAAACTTAATGAGGGATTAGAAGCAAGTGGGAGAATATGGAGGATGCAACATTAAGCCTGATTAAGGTGTGCACATCCTAATCATGGATTAATTAGACTAATCCAGATTAGAAGAGGATCATGGAGGATGTGACAAGGAGAGAGAAAATGAGGAATTTAAAATTGATTTAAATTCAAAAAGGATAAATGACCAAATTAAATAAATTGATGTATTTATTTAATTTAGAGAAAAAAATGAAAGGTAAAGTATTTAATTATAAAATTAAATACTTTAGGAACCTTAGAGAAAGGGGAAATATTAATTAAATAAGTAAATTAATATTGATGAAATAAATGGATGAATGAGATGGGTTTGACCATATGGGAGTGGTCAATTTTGGATGTCTACAGGTCCTAAGATTTGTTTTTTTTTTATAGAGGGATGAACTAAATTTCATTTTAATTTGGTTTGGTGCCTTTTCATTGACTATTTTGAAAGTTATTTCAAATTTGCTAAAACTTGCCTGAATCTGTCCTAAAGTTACCAGTTTTAGGAAAAATGACATAACTCTTATTTCCATTGTTGGATTTTGATAAAATTTTGAGGAATGGTTTGTAATAAGGTCCTCTTCAGTCTCACTAGAGCGATTGGATTAATTCTTTTATTTGTGAGTTATATATGACTATTCCTTTCATTTTCACACATCAAAACTATGCTTCTTGCATAAAATTCTTGTTCTATCATGTGGTACATATTTGTATCTTCTTGTACAGTTTGGAAAATATTTGGAAATTTTTTAGGGCTCTCTTACCTTTACAATGTTTTTGGTTTGATCAAAATCCATCAAGGTTTGCGTGAGATATCAACATTTTTGTGAAGACAACCACATACCCCACCTAGGGTTCTCGAACACACACAAAATGCATTTTCTCGAGTTTCTTCTTTGAGGAAGAAATGTAACTTTGTAATTAATTCTTGTTTGAAATGTTTCAACTCCTTGCAAGGTTTTGGATTTGGGTTTTCATGTGTGAGGGAGTATTGGATGACAATTAATGTTTTTGAGCCTTGTTTGCAATGAGAACCCTAATGGTTTAGAGGGTTTGGTGAAAACGGTATTGAAGAGAGTTCCTTAAGAGGAAATAAATAGGTTTTGGTTAACATATGTGGTGTGTTGAAGGTGTTGGAATATGATTTGAGAACCCTTGAATTCTAGAACCCAGTTGTAGCATGCATATTTGCCCAATTAGGCTGAGTAAAAAATGAGGATAGTCTATTTTTTAGGCCTTCTATACAAAGGAACTCTACCTAGATTTTGGATATGTTTGAGAATGGCCAAATGGGTATCTAAAACAAGTAATATTTCCTATAGATTAGTTATGGTTACAGAGATATGCTTAAAATTCATTTTAGAAGGATATAAAGAAGAACAAGGGTTTGTGAAGGAAAACCCATAGTTTGATGAAAAAAGACACTTGTAAGTGGTTGTTTAAGGAAGTGAATAAGGAAAGATAGGATGGAAAAACCAAACATTGGGGAGTATTTGTTGATGATGGAAGAGAAAAAGCCATCTTATGAAGAGGAAACATGTGAAAGAAATGGGTCTATTGAGATTCAATATTTTATTTCTAACAATATTTGTGAGTATGTGTTTATAGGTGCAACAGATGGAAATAAAGATGGAAACGAGTCTAAAGAATGAGGAGAGGTGCATACAGTATATGGATATTGTTATATAAATATCTCACACTATGGTGAAGAAGATGTTGCAAAAACAACTAAGGTAATGGTTGTATTTTTTGATTTTATGGATGATGAATATGCTGAAATATTGTATTCCAATGATGAAGATGAAGACATAGAAAATAGTACTAAGGCATATGAAAGAGAACTGAAATTTTGGAACACAGAAGTTGAGAAGATGATCAGTAAGAGATAGTGCAAGAAGAAGAAAAAGGGTCTATGAAAAGTTACAGAAATGAAGGACAAGTTGTAGAAGAATTGGAAGACCAAGAAGAGAGAAGACTTGCACTCAAGTGGACTTGAGTTTTTTCCCCCTTGGGTGTATGATGCAGAGGCATCAAAAGCCCCATCACAAAATGATGTCATAGTTTAAGTTTTGTCTTGTTTTGTAATGTTTAAAGTGAATAAGGTCATTTTGGCCCATTAGGGGTCATATGTGACTATTTGTGAAGTTTTGGAGTTATAATGCAAAAGTTGTTCAAAATTATCAAAATTGTAAAAGTTACAAAGTTGTCATAATGTAACAAATCTTGTAAAAGTGACATTAGTCTTAACAAATGAAGTTATGGTTAGTTGGGTAGCTGAAATGTGATTGTAATAGAATAAATACACCTTACAAACATGACCCAAGGGGTTGGAGAGTAGTTTGGAGGAATAAGACACCAATTAGACACATTTTTATGCATTTTTCTATGTAATTTGATTGTAATATTGCTACATTACATGGTACAGATTGGTATGGATTGGTACGGTCCTAAGATTGGTTTTATTTGATAGAGGGATGAACTAAATTTCATTTGCATTGAGTATTTTGAAATTTATTGTAAATTTACTAAAACTCGCTTGAATCTATCCTAGGGTTACCAGTTTTGGGAAAAATGGCATAACTCTTATTTCCATCATTGGATTTTGATAAAATTTTGAGGAAAGGTCTATAATAAAGTCCTCTTCAATCTAACTAGAGTGATTGGATTAATTATTTGATTTGTAAAAGTTATAGATGACTATTCCTTTTATTTTTGCACATCAAAATTGTGTTTCTTGCATAAAATTCATGTTCTATCACATGGTATGGATTTGTATCTTCTTATACGGTTTAGAAACTACTTGGAAAATTTATAGGGATCTCTTACCTTTACAATTTTTTTGGTTTGATCAAAATCCATTAAGATTTGTGTGAGATATCAACATTTTTGTGAAGACAACCACAAACCCCACCCAAGGTTCTAGAACACACACAAAATGCATTTTCTTGAGTTTATACCCTGAGGAAGCAATGGAAATTTTTAATTAGTTCTTATTTGAAATGTTTCAACTCCTTGCAAGGTTTGGGATTTTGGGTCTACACGTGTGAGGGAGTATTGGATGATAGTTGATATCTTTGAGCCTTGTTTGCAATGAGAACCCTAGTGGCTTAGAGGGTTTGGTGAAAAGGGTATTGAAGAGAGTTTCTTAAGAGGAAGGAAATAGGTTGTGGTGACCATATGTGGTGTGTTGAAGGTGTTAGAATACGAGTTGAGAACCCTTGAATTCCAAAACCTAGTTGTAGTATGCATATTTGCTTAATTAGACCTAGTAAAAAAAGAGGATAGTCAATTTTTGAGGCCTTCTAAACAAAGGAACTCTACCTATATTTTAGATATGTTTGAGAATGACCAAATGGGTATCTGAAATAGGTATCCCTTTCTGAATGTCAGTTTTTTTTAAGATTTGCATCTAAAAAGGCCTTTTTGAAAGGCTACAAGCAAAAATGAAGGTTTGTGAAGTGAAGCCCATTGTTTGATGTCAAAAGCTCATTGTGAGTGGTTTTCTGAGGTTGTGTTGTCATTTTCACCCATGCTCTACATCAAGATTCACACAAGAACCAAATATGTGTCATTGTAAAGAAAAACAATGGGTACTAAAGTATATCCAAGGTACTGTGAACCATGGTTTGGAATATAAAAGGAATGATCAATTCTTCTTGACTAGATATATAGATGTAGATTATGCAAGTTATGTTGATGATAAGAAATCCATGAATGGATTTGTTTTATTCTTAGTTTTAGGTCCTATTTCTTGGGGAAGTAAAAAAAAGCCATATTTGCTCTTTCCTTAATAGAAGAAAAATATTGTGCAGGAAGTGCAATAGTTTGTGAAGCAGTTTGGTTATGATGCATATTCAAAGGATTGAGAGCACCTCAAAATAAACCCACAATCCTCTACTGTGATAATCAAACTGTTCTCAAGCTTGTTTGTAATCAAATGTTTCATGAACAAACCAAGCATATTGAAGTTGACTATCACTTCATATGAGAACATGTTCAATAAAACAATATTCAACTTCAATTCTACTCTACTCAGGAATAATGTGCTAATATATTCAACAAGCCTCTTGCATGTGTGAAGTTTGGAACTTTTCAAGATTATCTTATTAGTTCTTTAAAATAATATAATGTAATAAGGGGGATGTTGGCATATTCATCATTATCCACCTGTATATCTAGTTTTTTATAGCTTTTTATAGTTTGTTACTATTTATTAGTAACATATGGTTCTATTTATTATTATTTTCAAACTGTGAATGAATAATTATTCACTTCTTCTATGTATTTAAATCTACCTCATAATGTAAATCAGGGCAATATTTTCATGTGCTCTTTGAACTAAATATTCACTACCTCAAATGTTTGATAGCCCCCACCTTAAATTAATTGCTTATTCTAGTTGAGAGAAATTATTTTTAAGGTAGAATAAAATGATGTTTTTAAATTATAGACCATAAGATATTGTTAGGAAACCCTATACCAAGTGATATGTTCCCAAAAAATGGACTCATGACAAGGGGTTTTACCAAAATAAAATTTATATATAATTGACAAGACAAATAGTACATAATGGATATAAAGATCTAGGGTTAGTATAGATGAAAGAAAATGTGTAGTATGATCATGCTTTGAATTGAAATCATTCCACAAATACTTATGAAAATACAATCAAAAGGGAGGAATGACACATGAAGAAAACATAATATATTTTGGGTGAATATGGAAGAGATCTAAATTTATCAATGCCTTGCATCATTCTCAAAAGCAACAAGAGAAAGACATTTATAAAACAAATAAGAATGGTGATACAAATAGTGGAATATCATGAAAGATTCAATCTCTTTGTATCCTTGTGTCAACAAGAACATCAAGGGCTATCTAAAGATAACTAACAAACATGAATACATAGAAAGAAACACGTTATTTGGAGATCACATTAGGTACAATAAAAAAACAAAGACATAAATGGTACTACACATGTGAGCCTATCTATATATAGAAAACAGTATGCATCCCAATCTTTCTTAACATAAATAGAAGATGGACCATAAGCTAAAGGATTTAAAACAAGTTTGGTATAAGAAGAGGTATCAAGTTCAATATGTGATGTGTCACTCATATTAGGAGGATCATCATTATTGCCACTATCTAGATTAATTGATATTTTAAACATAAGAGATAATTCATTATTATCTTTTTTTCTTTCATTTTATCTTCTAAATTTGTATCAAAGTATACTACAATGTCTTACATATTAGTTCTATAAGTATTATTGTGAGAACTATCATCTATGCAAGTATCTTTTGTAGTAGGTTATGGGGAGGGAAATGAAATTTTTATTCTTTATTTTTATTGAGAAATATAGGTTTGGCTTCATGATTTGGTGAGGGATTTGGGGTGGAGATAGGTGATTAAAAATATGGATGGGTTGAAGGTATGTCATTAGGTAAGGTTTTGTTATCTTCATCAAGTTGATGAGACAAATCATGTGTTGAACACCCAAAATATTGAGAGGGGGGGTGAATCAGTATTCTATTAAACCATTTAGTCATAATCCAACCAATAATAAAAATATATCTAATTGTAGCTATAAATGTAAGCATGAAAGAGATCACAACACCACATAACACATGAAAACCAAGATTTTTACATGGAAAACCCAAAGAGGGAAAAAACATGGTGAGATTAGCTGACAATATATTATAATTGGTTATAAGATATTACATGGCTCACTTCTAGGACACACTGTCCTTATAGGGCTCACAACTAGAATTAGATACAAGAAAAAAGTGGCTACACAACCAAAGTATGAATTGATGTAAGATGCACCTTCTTTGTACTAAATTCAGTTCCAATGAAGCTCTGAATACAAAATAATACTCTTCTTAGCATTCATTCAATATACACAAAAATTCTTCCCTTATATTGATCTTACATATAAAAATTCACAAGTTTGCATAGTATCAAATTTCACACACATCATACTACATCCATCCTCATCATCCTATGCAACTCAAAAGTGTTCCACATATATACCCTATTACATATGTATACATTAATTAGGTCAACCTAATTAGATGTAGCCGTATTTTAATTAAAAATCACTTTGTCGGCTCCACATTTGAAAGAAAAATTCTTAACACTCAAATCAAACTTGAAAATCTTGAATTTATGTCAACATATCTAAAATAGATCCCCTTAACATCCACAATACATATTAATCTTCATAGCACAATTTCAAGTAATAGGTTGGGCAAGAATTAGACCTAATCACAAAATAAGCCAGTCTAACCAAGATCAATCATCCATAAGAACATATAAGCACATGCCATCTGAAATAATGTAATACTAACACCTGCAAACCATCTCCCAAAATTATAGAATCTAAATCCAAACACTAAAGGAATGCAAACCAAATAACTGTTACCACATTACACTGTATAAGCTAAAAACATATATGTCAATCTTCTGTCATTTGTAACTTTCAGCTAGATCAACCAAAATCACTGAAATCTTGATCATAGATGTGTTTAGCAATCCTAGACAACATACTATAATTGCATAAGCTGATCTTTTAACACAGGTAATTATCGACCAAATTACTGGATCAAGATGTCACCAAAACAATGTTGGCATCAATGACAACACATCAAAGGGTTCCTTCATTATTTTAACAATCTCCCCCTTTGTCATTGATGGAAACATGTGCCAAAAATTAATCTTTGAAAATCCAAATTTGAATCTATCTTTAAAAACTTGTATGAACTCCCCCTTTTAGACATACATCAAAACTTCCTTAACAATTCTATCACCAAAACTTCTCCAACTTCTTAAAACTTCTCTACCAAAACAATATCTCAACAACTTTGGAACCAAAAATTCTCCCCATTTGACATCAAGGAAAAAGGATGTGCTGGTGAGACACATGTACAAAATGACAACTAAAATGAAATGATTGGTTCCCCCTTAGGGAGTTATCCCAAGAATTATATTTGATCATATGTGCTAGAATGAAAAACTGAAAGCAATTGAAATAGAATAATAATATACAAGGTGAAATGTGTTCACCTAGAGGAGTCTCCTTCAAGTTCCTTGAGAATGGCTTCCCAAATAGATTTCCTTTCATCCCAACTCTTCTTAGCTAAAACAAGTTCCTTATACATAGGTTCCAACTCCAGTAAACTCTCCTCTCCCTCTTTTGGAGTGGTCGAATCAATATTTATCTTTTCTAGCTTTTATGCATCTGCAAGGGAACTTTGAACTAGAATGTGCTTGGTCTTGACCAAGTCTCCAAGCTATCCAAACTACTTTATGACATCCTCTCTTTGTCTTTTCAAAGTGAAAAAAATATTTTTAAAGTCTAAAATGGTAGTCCAAGAGGCATGGTTTCTATCTTTTTTAATGTTATAAGCTCTAGAGGCATTAGCTAATTGTGACTCTATTGATTCCATTAAGTCTTTAATGCCTTGAGTGGCATATGGCCACCTCATACAATATAAGAATAATATATAAACTTCATCTTCACATTCCTTCAAATCTTTCAAGCTTTTCATTACCTTGCTATGCACAGTTGCACATTTATCCTGAAGTTCAAGCAATATTTTCTCTACAAGCCTTGATTCTACCTCTTTTACAATTTTCTCCTTTAGGTTAGATGTGTACTCCCTAAGTTAGTCAACTAGAAACTTCAAATTATTAATAGGTGTTAGAGAATCATCAATAGTGGTACAAGGGGTTGCATCCTATAGAGCTTTGAGGGAGCCATTGATTAGCTCAATCCCCTTTTGATGAGTTTCTATAATTTCCTTTCTCTTAGAGGCAATAAAGGTATCTCCAAGCTCCATTCTTTGAACATGCAATATCTTATTTATATCTACACAGCCTTGTTGTGTTGGGATTTGAATCAACTACTATGGAATGGTTGTTTGAACCCTTATTTGTTTTGTTAGAAGACCATTGATTTTACTTTCAGAGGATTCTCTAGGTGAATTTGATGGCTCTATGGTCTTTTAAGTTTCTTGATTTCTTTCAACTTCAGTTTTTTTATTCTCTTTTTCCTTTTCTTCTTCTTTTCTGGAGGTGTTTTCCTTTTGATTATCTTTGTCTTCATAATCTTTCTTGTGATTGTTCTTTTCATCTTTTCTTTCTTCTTCTTCTCCATTGTTATTTTATTCACCTTCATTTTTGGTATCTTCATTCTATTTGTCATGGTGATCTTTAACATTATCATTAACATCATTCTTATTCTAATCTTCATTATTTTCTCCATTTGTATTCTTCATTTATCATGGAGCAAATGTCTTCAGAGAAGCATGTGTTTCATCAACTATAACCAAATGTGGAGTATCTTCTATAGAATAATCATTTTCTTCTTCTACTATTTCTTGAAAAATAGGTAAATTAGATATAGGAGGAATATTTTCCTCTACATCATTAGCTTTATCTTTACCAAGCTCCTTGACTTGAGTTGTATCAGATGAAGAATCGACAATCATTCTAAATTTTTGTGCCATGTCTTTCACTGTATCAAAGGTTTCTTGTTTCAACTTTTTTTTGTTATCCTTTTCTCTGGCCATAAGAATGGTAACCCTTTTCTTTACCCTAAGTTGCTTTGTGTAAGCTTCCAATAAGGTAGCCTTGTCATCATAAGATAAACATGATCCAATCTCATTCAAAGAATCAATTTTGATCTTGTTTTCAACATTAATTGCTTCATGTATTCCTTTTACCAAGGATTTCCATAGAACATTAGTTACCTTCTTCTTCATGTTGTCCATGTTCGCATCCAAAATGATCATATAATGAATAGTGGCATCTATAATAGTTTTCTTATCTTCTTCATCAAATTTATCATATAATTTGGTAGCGGCTTCTAATAAGCCATCATGTTCTAGCATATTTTTAACCAAGGATTCCAACTTTATAGGTGAACGTGCTCTTACCAGACGAGTATTGGAGTTCTTCTTCTTAGGCTTTGGTGTGTGATGTAGAGGCTATGGGACTTTTGGAAACACACAAAGATTTCAAGGTTTACAAGGTTGCAATCTCAAGCTATCTCCTAGGCACCCTAATAGAGGCAAGGCTCAAAGGTTCACTTGTGACTTAAAAGATTCCTTTATGGTTCCAAAAAAATTTGAATGCTCTTAAAAGACTCAACTAGACTTGTATTGAATGGTTTCAAAATCCCAAGCCACTGACTTAGACAAAACCCAATTTTTGCACCTTGACAAGCCTTCTAGCCCAATTAGGCCTCTAGCGAAGGATTTTTGACTTTTCTCTCAAACTTTACAAATGAACCTCTAATATAATGATTGTTTCAGATGTGGTTTTTGATGAAAAAAAACATATCAACTCCCTGATGACACTTGTTTCAGAACTCACCAACCAAAATCTGTTGTTTCCTCAAAAACTAGGCCTAATTAGCCCTCTTTTCTGAAGCAACCCCTCTTTAAACTCAACCCATGACCATAAAACTTTCAACAGTCTCTTAAAACATCCCCAAACCAAGGATTTTCAGACTTTTAGTCCTCTATGACACCCCTAACATGCTCAAACACAAAACCCTCCTTAACTTGCCTCAAAACTAGGGATTCTTGAAAACTAACCTTCCAATCACTTCTAGAACTTGATTTTAGACTTTTCACCATTAATTGAACATGTATCAACTATTACAACTCAAAAACATACCCCTCCTTAAGGAAGATCTTCTACTTCTATACCCTAGCCTCCATCTTCAAGCATTTTTCACTCTGATTTCTTGGTGTACACCACAATATTCTTCTTCCTTGCACATTAGTTTGTTAAATATGTATGTTACATGTTAGGAATGATCCATTTCATAGGTCACAGCAGCATTATACCTTGAAATGGATCAATCATCCATGAAAACCACCAAAACTAATGAAAATTTTGTGTTATTCCTTAGGACAATTAGCAATATGTTACAAAAACTGATTCCTAACATCTATCAGATCATTAAAAAGGTTAATTGAAAGTAAATATAGGTTCTTAAACCATCCAATTGATTAGAAATTCAAAAGGAATCAATAGTTCATCAAAAAGACTCAAGAAAATGCAAGAAAATTGTGTTTTTTTTCACTATTTCCTATAGCAGTCCGTACAGTCTCCTCTCCAAATGCCCAAACTCTATAAAAATGATCATTTTGTGGTTATAGATCAATCCACCAACTATCCCAACCAATTAGAGTTGTTTTCTTTACATTAAAGTTGATTAACCCCCTAAAATCACTTACCCGCCCAAATTAGAATTCAAAAATTTGAATTTACAAACTTGAAATTCATTAAATTCTATCATCTAAAAACTATTGGATCTTCAATATCCAACCTTATTTGACCTAATTAAAGCATTAGATTACTATTTAAAGCCCTAGAACATGATAATTCCAATTACATAGCATTTTGGTCCTAGGGTCCTTATCAGGACCCTTAGGACAGTTGACTCTCTTAACCCATTTATCCTTTCCAAATGCCATTATAGGCTTTAAAAGGTCATAATTGATGTTTTGATTTGCTTGATAGGTCCTCCTAACCCCTACACACTCTTGATCCTTGAAGACCTCCTTGAAGGCCTTGGGTGCTCCTGCACCAGTGTGCCTTCATCTATTTTCTTCTCCTCTCTCTTCTTGTGCATATGTATTGTGAAAGTTTCTTTCTCCTTTTCTATCTCCTCTTCTTAAAAGGAATCCACAATATTAACTTTGGTGCTTTTTGATTCAGTGCTAGCCTCTTGTGAGACACCTTTGCCGTTGGTGGAAACACTACTTTTTCTTTTCAATTGTTCTTCTTCCACAACATTGCTTAAGTTTCTTTATCTTGATGCTTTTTGTTTCTTCCTCCTTCTAGAGGTAGCAAGAGGTGCTATAGGAGGTACATTCTTCCTTTTTGAAGTCTAGGTGCTTGGTACAAAGGGTGCAAACATTTTAATTGTTGTTAGAGCACTAGGCTCCACTTTCTTCTCTTTAATGGCAGGTGTACTAGATGGTTTTGGAAATGTAGAGGTGGGGATGCAAGCTAATATTCCATATCTTTGTGGTCTAGAAGACAAACTAGCTATCTTGAATTTCCTTTCTACTACAACTTCCCTTAATTTGTCAACTTCTTCATTCAAAATGTTGTGCATTGTAAAGATTTATTCAACATGCTTGTTTACCCTTTTAGTTCTAGTAGGTGCTAAGGTTTCCAAGTATACTTCCTTTGGTTTCTCCTCATATGTACCATGTATAGGTGGGGAGGACTCTTAGGAATTTTTAACAATATTTCAATGTATCTCTCAACCTCATTCTTAGAAATCTCATATCCTAGAGGCCCAATCCATATTGTTCTAGGTTCTATCACCTCTATTATGCATTCATCAATGGATAGAAAGGCTATGTCATTTGCATGCTTCTCCACCAAAATCTTAGGAATTCTTTCTCTTTCATACATGCTCATTTGGAATACTGTGAAAATGCATTCAATGCATTATCTTGGGATTGTAATCTCCAATGTTGTGTAAGTAATCAAAGATTTTGTGTACTACCAAACTACTTCTATTCCACATAATGTTTTTAAATTTAGGTAGCTCTCTTGGAATGTAGAAAAGAAAGCATACAATTAGTGTTCCAAACTTGAAATCATATTTCTTTGTTTTAGTTTGATGCAAGTTCTCTAAAATTTGATGTCAGAGAAACTCACACAAGTCATAATCTTTCCCATTCACTACCATGTCATGAGTAACATATATTGTAGTTGTAGATATCAATTTTTGTCTATTTTGGAAGTAAATTTTGTGTCTAATCATGATATATTCATATTTCATTGCAGGATTAATGATAGGTTTGGTTGTTAAAGCTATCCTATCAAATGTGGCACTTGTTAACTACATAACCACATCATTCTTCACAAAATTTAACACTAGTATGGTCCGATATCACATAATGCAGTCACAACCTTAATTACATCCTTTGAAATCAATCCATCCTTATTATTCCACATGAATTTTTCATTCATTCTGCTCAGGGTGTTAGAAAAATGGGAAAGGAATAGCAATAATGGAAGCTTTAATAGATTATTGTAAACTAAATTATGCAATATGAACCATATGGAGATTTACACATTGTAAGCAATGAAAATACAAAGAAAAAAAATATCACATAACACAATGTTTAACATGGAGAAACCCTTTCGGGAAAAAACTCCAGTAAATAAGAGATGAATAGATTGTATTAACAAGAAGTATGCTTACAATACATCCACTCTAACTCCTTTCAATCTGGCAGCATCTACATACTTTTAAAACATCTCATAGTGTCTCCAACTCAACCCCTCAACATATAGACTCATGGAGCTCAAAATACCACCATAAAACATTACCATGGGTCAAAAAAAGGTTTGGAAATACCACGGTAAAAATCCATTGGACCCCTTACATGCTAAACATGGTCTCTTACATGACATTACATGTTCTTACAAGTTATCATAAGAATCCTTGGAAAATAGGAGATGCTCGTACTTTCATCATAAACCATCAATAACTATGCAAAGATTCTCTTACGCATGTCATAGATGATTCTCACGTCCAAAATGATATCCCCAAATTTTAGCCCTTACATTTTTCATAGAATCTATCATATCATCCTTAAAAATAGGCTTTCCATGTTATACCACTAAGTGGGCATCTTTTGACAACTAATAACATAATTTTCAAGGTACTGACATGTGGCAAAAGTTACAACTCAAAATTTCACACCCTTTTGATGGAGCACAAATATTTAATTACATAAATGATATTTATCCATGGGAAAAACTAAAGTAATAATAAGTAAACAACTTAGGAATTGTCAAGGTTGAGACACCTTAATTCCCAACATTCTCCCACTTCTCGAATACCTTACAAGAGCTAGTAGAATCACACCATCATGGAATCAACTAGGTACAAGTAACAAGGTCCATGGCTTTCCTGCACCAAGTAAATTTCTCTATGCTCACAGGTTTGGTAAGAACATCTGCAACATTCTCCTATGTGTCAATATTCGTCAGCTCAATATGACCATTAGCAATCAACTCACAAATAAAATTATATTGAATATCAACATGTTTAGTTAGAGCATGATACATCAGATTCTTAGCCAAATGAATTGCACTTTGACTATCACAATTAACCTGAACAATATTGCAATAAAAACCAATACCTATACACAACCTTTGCAATCAAATTTCCTCCTTAGAATCATGGGTAGCAGCCCTATACTTTGCTTCAGTTGCAGATAAAGAAACTATAGGTTGTGTTTTAGTCATCGAACTCACTACTCCAAATAGAGTAAACACATACCCACTGGTGGACCTTCGACTATCCAAGTCACCCACCCAATCCGCATCAACAAATCCCTATATGTCGAATGACTTGACCACACTATCAGTACCACAATAAAGAAAATAGTAATTGGAAGTACCTCACAAATATCTAAATACCCTCTTAACAAAATTCCAATGCTCTTTACCTAGGTTAGACATAAACCTGCTTAGAACTCCCACTACTTGGGCTATATCTATTCTAGTGCAAACCATTGCATACATCAAACTACCAATTACACTAGCATAAGGAACCTTAGACATATCCTCAAAATAATCATCAATATTAGGACACATATCTAAGCTCAAATTAGTACCAATCAGAAATGGAATACTAACTAGCTTACAATCATGCATATTTAACCTCTCCAAAATGATATCAACATACTTACTATGACTCAACCAAAGCTTTATGTTACCACAATCTCTTTTGATTTCCATTCCAAGAATGTATTTAGTAGCCCCAAAGTCCTTCATATCAAATGTGCCAAAAAGCTATTTCTTGAGCTCACCAATCATCACATTGTTGTTACTAATAAACAAAATATCATCAACATACAAGATAATAATTAGGATTTGATCATCAATAACCTTAATGTACACACAATGATCCTCTTTGATCTTAAGAAAAACCAACTTTAATGCAAATGCATCAAACTTCAGATACCAAATCCTGGGTGACTGTTTCAAACCATACAAAGATATAT
This sequence comes from Sequoia sempervirens, assembly GCA_007258455.2. Classification (NCBI taxonomy): domain Eukaryota; kingdom Viridiplantae; phylum Streptophyta; class Pinopsida; order Cupressales; family Cupressaceae; genus Sequoia; species Sequoia sempervirens. The sequence continues at coordinate 416,094,293 of VDFB02000017.1, forward strand.
TTAACCTACAAACCAAATTTTATTTTCCCTTCACAACA
>VDFB02000017.1:416094430-416222642 GCA_007258455.2 Sequoia sempervirens
TTGGATAAGGATGATTTGGATTAGATTGGTTGATGAAACAATTGGTAAGATTGGATGATGGATGAGATAATATGATATAAGGTATTCTAAACAAAGTTTAGAAATCACCTTAGGTGACTTAAGGTGTTGATTGATTGGATTAAGGATAGATAGATGATTGTAGCACCGAATCCAACTTGAGATAGAAGTGTATTGATTCGGCTGACTCATGATGAATGACTTAGGATAGATGATGATCCTAAGTAGATGTTGTAGGATGATGATAGATTCAGACAACTAGGTCAATTTGAATATTAACTTTGAGTGAATTTCAGAGGATTTTGATTGAGAAAATGATGGTGGATGTGCAATCTATAGTTATTCTAAAATGTGCCTATATGATGTAGGTGATGAACAGATGAATGAGTGAATGAAAGGTGATGAAGTTTTTTTGATCACAACAAATGACCAAGAAAATGACAAGGTTTTAGATGCCCAACTGATTAACCTTTTGGATTTTGGATCAGAAATAGATATAGGTCACAGAATCACCCAACCAATATGCAATCTTTCTTGTTTAGGGGGTAGAACCACCCATCCAAGGGTCAGGCTCACCTATCTGGAGGTCAGAATCGCTTGTCTAGGAGGCAGACTCTCTTGTTCAGAGGGAAAGGTCACCCAACTAGGAAACACACTATTTAGGGGGTAGGGTCACCCAACCAAGATGCAGACTCACCTGTTCAGGGGACAGGGTCACCCAACTAGAAGTCAAACTTTCCTAAATAGGGAACAAGTTCTCCTAAGCCACTAGCAAATTCACCCAAACTCACTATGACAAAGAAACAAACCTTCTTAGTGAATGAACGAGCTCATCGGGAAGATAAATGGACTTAACAAACAGAGGAACAAACCTGACAAACAAAAAAATGGATTTGCTAAAGGGTGAAATGGGTTCCCCAAACAGTGAAATGGATTCCCCAAATGATGACACGACTCTCTAAATGGAGGAAACAACTCTTTAAAAAGATGAACAAGTTCCTAGAACTAGAGAAAAGACTCCCAAAATTGGGAAAATAGATGGATAGAGACATGAATGACAAGCAAGATTGGATGTTTCTGAAGCAAATTTTCCCAACCAGGATGCAAAATTGCTTATCCAGGGGGCAGAATCACCCATCCAAGGGTCAGGCTCACTTGTTCAGGGGTCAGAATTTCCTATCTAGAGGGAAGGCTCGCCTATTCAATAAGAAATGGGTGATTTTGAAAGGAATCAACTAAGGAATGGCTTAGATAGGAAGCAGTGTCACTTTTGTATACAATAGGCTCGCTTATCTGGAGGTCAGGATCACCCAAATAGAGAGAAAACTTGCCTAAATGATAGAATTAGAGCAGACTGGAAAGAAAATGGCTAACTGTGGCAAAGGACCAAAACATAGTGAGCAACAAGTAGAAGTCCAAGGTTGACTCAACTAAAATAAAGCATTGGTTTCACACAAAGAAGACAGTTCTAGTAGCCCAATCCTATATTTAGTGATAAGGGTATGGCCAACATAGTCCTCTAACTAGGCTAAACAAAGTGATCTAGAGAGTCCTCGATATACACATGGTATGTGAGGCACAACCGTAAACACCATCCCATCACAAGCGTGATTCAAGAACCCCAGCGAGATACTAAAGGCTCGAACCAACTCTTCATGTCTATCTAGGTATCACTCTAGCCTTGATGCTTTGCTAGACATGACATGACTAGTTTGGGGTATATCTTTAGCCTCCCCCCTTTATATACCCCACCGGTACATGTGGTTGGAATCGTCCGTTGGGGTGATAAAATCCCCAAGCAGGTCCTACTAAAAGAGAACACTAACCATTCTCGGCTACTCTCTAGGCTCACACGAAGTGCAAGGAGAAATCCTTAAATGATAAAGTGCCCCTTGGGAAATGTAAAGGACAAAGTAAGCTATGATTTCTCATCACCCAAGATCACCAAATGGCACAAGGGGATTTAATACGTCAATAGATTACTTTACAAACATGAAATACAATATATTTGACTCCCCTACTTAAAACTATGTGCCTAGATTAATAAACAAAAATGATAAACTAACTAAACAAACAACAATGGGATTGATCATCCTGCAAGAAACATGTTAGTGGTTTATCCTATGGTCTTTGACAAGCGAGAAATAGCTACACAAATGTTAGTAAAAAATTAAATACACTCATAAATGACCAAGTTAGGGGGTTAGAACTTGAAAATGATGAAAAGTAAACTCTGAAAATGTAGATTTTAACCACTGTTTTACCTTAGAATTGCCTGTCTAGGGGTCAGGCTCACCCATTTGTAGAACAAAATCACTGTCCAGGGGTTAGGCTCACCTATCTGTAGGTTAGAATATTTGTTCAAGGGCCATTCCTTCCTATCTGTAGGTTAGAATCACTATCCAAGGGGTCAGGCTCACCTATCTAGAGGTTAGGCTTGCTTGTTTGTAGGTCAAGCTCACCCCTTTTCTTGCAAGATTACCCATTTATAGGGCAAGATCGCCTCTGCGTGTAACCTAAACTTGCAAAAAATAGAAAAATAGCAAACATAAAGTAAAAGGACCCATTGAGCATGCCAAAATGTGATCAAGTGTTTATACGTATTCTAAATCATGCAAAACAAAATGTAAATGAAAGAAAACACTTAACACCTCAATGATTAGCCTAAGTTAAACCCAAACAAAATAAAGATAAAGTTGATTTTTACCTTGTTCAAGTTGCTTCTTGGTTGGCCCTTGGATCTTTGATGTTTTGTGTGCTCCTTTGATGGAAAGATATGATGACAATGGATTCAAAATGCTCTAAATGAGATGGAGGATGCAATAAACTATGTGGTTAATTGAATGGGTGAGTGCAAGTGCAAGAGATTAAAGCTAGAATGTATGCAACAATGAAGGTCTTTGTTAGTGCAAGAATGCATGCGTGCTTGAGAGCTTGAATGCCAATTGTACGAATGCCCAATGAATGAGAATGAATGAAAATAATTCATTTTAAGAGAGAATTCTCTAGAGAATTCAATGGTTAAGATTGAGCCAACATGGCTAAGATGGAGGGATATGGTGAGTTGAGGACTCACAAGCCCTCACATCTTGCCATGTGGAAAAAGATGGCAAAAAGACATGGTGAGGTGGAGAGAGTACAAGTGAGGTGGAGGTACTGGCAAGTACCTTGGGATGAGGAAAAAATTTCCTCAAAAAGGAACTTCTTGTTCCCATATGTGAGGAAAGTGACATATGATGAATTTTAGTATTCCTCAAAAATCTCTATGGGGAAGATAGAATTGGTTGGATAAATAAATGTGAATTTTAAATTCACATGATTGGAATGGATAAGGTGGTTGAGAGAAGAAATATGAATTTTAAATTCATATGAGAAACACCTTGTGGATAAGACAAGGTTCTTATGAAGGAAGCTAAAAAATACCTTGTGGATAAGACAAGGTCCTTATAATAGAAGGTTTTTAACCCCATGTGACTGATGTGATCTTTCAATGGTCACATGGGGAAGAAGAGAGTCATTAGAGGAATAAAAGTGAATTTTAAATTCACATAGGGAAGAGGGCCTCGGCCAAATGTGGAAAATGTGAAGGTTGACCAAAAAGATATGCTAAATGTAGCAAGGGGATTAGATTAAGGTTGTGCAAACAGGTGATTAAGAAACTTAATGAGGGATTAGAAGCAAGTGGGAGAATATGGAGGATGCAACATTAAGCCTGATTAAGGTGTGCACATCCTAATCATGGATTAATTAGACTAATCCATATTAGAAGAGGATCATGGAGGATGTGACAAGGAGAGAGAAAATGAGGAATTTAAAATTGATTTAAATTCAAAAAGGATAAATGACCAAATTAAATAAATTGATGTATTTATTTAATTTAGAGAAAAAAATGAAAGGTAAAGTATTTAATTATAAAATTAAATACTTTAGGAACCTTAGAGAAAGGGGAAATATTAATTAAATAAGTAAATTAATATTGATGAAATAAATGGATGAATAAGATGGGTTTGACCATATGGGAGTGGTCAATTTTGGATGTCTACAGGTCCTAAGATTTGTTTTTTTTTTATAGAGGGATGAACTAAATTTCATTTTAATTTGGTTTGGTGCCTTTTCATTGAGTATTTTGAAAGTTATTTCAAATTTGCTAAAACTTGCCTGAATCTATCCTAAAGTTACCAGTTTTAGGAAAAATGACATAACTCTTATTTCCATTGTTGGATTTTGATAAAATTTTGAGGAATGGTTTGTAATAAGGTCCTCTTCAGTCTCACTGGAGCGATTGGATTAATTCTTTTATTTGTGAGTTATATATGACTATTCCTTTCATTTTCACACATCAAAACTATGCTTCTTGCATAAAATTCTTGTTCTATCATGTGGTACATATTTGTATCTTCTTGTACAGTTTGGAAACTATTTGGAAATTTTTTAGGGCTCTCTTACCTTTACAATGTTTTTGGTTTGATCAAAATCCATCAAGGTTTGCGTGAGATATCAACATTTTTGTGAAGACAACCACATACCCCACCTAGGGTTCTCGAACACACACAAAATGCATTTTCTCGAGTTTCTTCCTTGAGGAAGAAATGTAACTTTGTAATTAATTCTTGTTTGAAATGTTTCAACTCCTTGAAAGGTTTTGGATTTGGGTTTTCATGTGTGAGGGAGTATTGGATGACAATTAATGTTTTTGAGCCTTGTTTGCAATGAGAACCCTAATGGTTTAGAGGGTTTGGTGAAAACGGTATTGAAGAGAGTTCCTTAAGAGGAAATAAATAGGTTTTGGTTAACATATGTGGTGTGTTGAAGGTGTTGGAATATGATTTGAGAACCCTTGAATTCTAGAACCCAGTTGTAGCATGCATATTTGCCCAATTAGGCTGAGTAAAAAATGAGGATAGTCTATTTTTTAGGCCTTCTATACAAAGGAACTCTACCTAGATTTTGGATATGTTTGAGAATGGCCAAATGGGTATCTAAAACAAGTAATATTTCCTATAGATTAGTTATGGTTATAGAGATATGCTTAAAATTCATTTTAGAAGGATACAAAGAAGAACAAGGGTTTGTGAAGGAAAACCCATAGTTTGATGAAAAAAGACACTTGTAAGTGGTTGTTTAAGGAAGTGAATAAGGAAAGATAGGATGGAAAAACCAAACATTGGGGAGTATTTGTTGATGATGGAAGAGAAAAAGCCATCTTATGAAGAGGAAACATGTGAAAGAAATGGGTCTATTGAGATTCAATATTTTATTTCTAACAATATTTGTGAGTATGTGTTTATAGGTGCAACAGATGGAAATAAAGATGGAAACGAGTCTAAAGAATGAGGAGAGGTGCATACAGTATATGGATATTGTTATATAAATATCTCACACTATGGTGAAGAAGATGTTGCAAAAACAACTAAGGTAATGGTTGTATTTTTTGATTTTATGGATGATGAATATGCTGAAATATTGTATTCCAATGATGAAGATGAAGACATAGAAAATAGTACTAAGGCATATGAAAGAGAACTGAAATTTTGGAACACAGAAGTTGAGAAGATGATCAGTAAGAGATAGTGCAAGAAGAAGAAAAAGGGTCTATGAAAAGTTACAGAAATGAAGGACAAGTTGTAGAAGAATTGGAAGACCAAGAAGAGAGAAGACTTGCACTCAAGTGGACTTGAGTTTTTTCCCCCTTGGGTGTATGATGCAGAGGCATCAAAAGCCCCATCACAAAATGATGTCATAGTTTAAGTTTTGTCTTGTTTTGTAATGTTTAAAGTGAATAAGGTCATTTTGGCCCATTAGGGGTCATATGTGACTATTTGTGAAGTTTTGGAGTTATAATGCAAAAGTTGTTCAAAATTATCAAAATTGTAAAAGTTACAAAGTTGTCATAATGTAACAAATCTTGTAAAAGTGACATTAGTCTTAACAAATGAAGTTATGGTTAGTTGGGTAGCTGAAATGTGATTGTAATAGAATAAATACACCTTACAAACATGACCCAAGGGGTTGGAGAGTAGTTTGGAGGAATAAGACACCAATTAGACACATTTTTATGCATTTTTCTATGTAATTTGATTGTAATATTGCTACATTACATGGTACAGATTGGTATGGATTGGTACGGTCCTAAGATTGGTTTTATTTGATAGAGGGATGAACTAAATTTCATTTGCATTGAGTATTTTGAAATTTATTGTAAATTTACTAAAACTCGCTTGAATCTATCCTAGGGTTACCAGTTTTGGGAAAAATGGCATAACTCTTATTTCCATCATTGGATTTTGATAAAATTTTGAGGAAAGGTCTATAATAAAGTCCTCTTCAATCTAACTAGAGTGATTGGATTAATTATTTGATTTGTAAAAGTTATAGATGACTATTCCTTTTATTTTTGCACATCAAAATTGTGTTTCTTGCATAAAATTCATGTTCTATCACATGGTATGGATTTGTATCTTCTTATACGGTTTAGAAACTACTTGGAAAATTTATAGGGATCTCTTACCTTTACAATTTTTTTGGTTTGATCAAAATCCATTAAGATTTGTGTGAGATATCAACATTTTTGTGAAGACAACCACAAACCCCACCCAAGGTTCTAGAACACACACAAAATGCATTTTCTTGAGTTTATACCCTGAGGAAGCAATGGAAATTTTTAATTAGTTCTTATTTGAAATGTTTCAACTCCTTGCAAGGTTTTGGATTTTGGGTCTACACGTGTGAGGGAGTATTGGATGATAGTTGATATCTTTGAGCCTTGTTTGCAATGAGAACCCTAGTGGCTTAGAGGGTTTGGTGAAAAGGGTATTGAAGAGAGTTTCTTAAGAGGAAGGAAATAGGTTGTGGTGACCATATGTGGTGTGTTGAAGGTGTTAGAATATGAGTTGAGAACCCTTGAAGTCCAAAACCTAGTTGTAGTATGCATATTTGCTTAATTAGACCTAGTAAAAAAGGAGGATAGTCAATTTTTGAGGCCTTCTAAACAAAGGAACTCTACCTATATTTTAGATATGTTTGAGAATGACCAAATGGGTATCTGAAATAGGTATCCCTTTCTGTATGTCAATTTTTTTTAAGATTTGCATCTAAAAAGGCCTTTTTGAAAGGCTACAAGTAACAATGAAGGTTTGTGAAGTGAAGCCCATTGTTTGATGTCAAAAGCTCATTGTGAGTGGTTTTCTGAGGTTGTGTTGTCATTTTCACCCATGCTCTACATCAAGATTCACACAAGAACCAGATATGTGTCATTGTAAAGAAAAAAAATGGGTACTAAAGTATATCCAAGGTACTGTGAACCATGGTTTGGAATATAAAAGGAATGATCAATTCTTCTTGACTAGATATATAGATGTAGATTATGCAAGTTATGTTGATGATAAGAAATCCATGTATGGATTTGTTTTATTCTTAGGTTTAGGTCCTATTTCTTGGGGAAGTAAAAAAAGCCATATTTGCTCTTTCCTTAATAGAAGAAAAATATTGTGCAGGAAGTGCAATAGTTTGTGAAGCAGTTTGGTTATGATGCATATTCAAAGGATTGAGAGCACCTCAAAATAAACCCACAATCCTCTACTGTGATAATCAAACTGTTCTCAAGCTTGTTTGTAATCAAATGTTTCATGAACAAACCAAGCATATTGAAGTTGACTATCACTTCATATGAGAACATGTTCAATAAAACAATATTCAACTTCAATTCTACTCTACTCAGGAATAATGTGCTAATATATTCAACAAGCCTCTTGCATGTGTGAAGTTTGGAACTTTTCAAGATTATCTTATTAGTTCTTTAAAATACTATAATGTAATAAGGGGGATGTTGGCATATTCATCATTATCCACCTGTATATCTAGTTTTTTATAGCTTTTTATAGTTTGTTACTATTTATTAGTAACATATGGTTCTATTTATTATTATTTTCAAACTGTGAATGAATAATTATTCACTTCTTCTATGTATTTAAATCTACCTCATAATGCAAATCAAGGCAATATTTTCATGTGCTCTTTGAACTAAATATTCACTACCTCAAATGTTTGATAGCCCCCACCTTAAATTAATTGCTTATTCTAGTTGAGAGAAATTATTTTTAAGGTAGAATAAAATGATGTTTTTAAATTATAGACCATAAGATATTGTTAGGAAACCCTATACCAAGTGATATGTTCCCAAAAAATGGACTCATGACAAGGGGTTTTACCAAAATAAAATTTATATATAATTGACAAGACAAATAGTACATAATGGATATAAAGATCTAGGGTTAGTATAGATGAAAGAAAATGTGTAGTATGATCATGCTTTGAATTGAAATCATTCCACAAATACTTATGAAAATACAATCAAAAGGGAGGAATGACACATGAAGAAAACATAATATATTTTGGGTGAATATGGAAGAGATCTAAATTTATCAATGCCTTGCATCATTCTCAAAAGCAACAAGAGAAAGACATTTATAAAACAAATAAGAATGGTGATACAAATAGTGGAATATCATGAAAGATTCAATCTCTTTGTATCCTTGTGTCAACAAGAACATCAAGGGCTATCTAAAGATAACTAACAAACATGAATACATAGAAAGAAACACGTTATTTGGAGATCACATTAGGTACAATAAAAAAACAAAGACATAAATGGTACTACACATGTGAGCCTATCTATATATAGAAAACAGTATGCATCCCAATCTTTCTTAACATAAATAGAAGATGGACCATAAGCTAAAGGATTTAAAACAAGTTTGGTATAAGAAGAGGTATCAAGTTCAATATGTGATGTGTCACTCATATTAGGAGGATCATCATTATTGCCACTATCTAGATTAATTGATATTTTAAACATAAGAGATAATTCATTATTATCTTTTTTTCTTTCATTTTATCTTCTAAATTTGTATCAAAGTATACTACAATGTCTTACATATTAGTTCTATAAGTATTATTGTGAGAACTATCATCTATGCAAGTATCTTTTGTAGTAGGTTATGGGGAGGGAAATGAAATTTTTATTCTTTATTTTTATTGAGAAATATAGGTTTGGCTTCATGATTTGGTGAGGGATTTGGGGTGGAGATAGGTGATTAAAAATATGGATGGGTTGAAGGTATGTCATTGGAATTTGGTTTTAAAAATGAAGGATCACTAGGTAAGGTTTTGTTATCTTCATCAAGTTGATGAGACAAATCATGTGTTGAACACCCAAAATATTGAGAGGGGGGGTGAATCAGTATTCTATTAAACCATTTAGTCATAATCCAACCAATAATAAAAATATATCTAATTGTAGCTATAAATGTAAGCATGAAAGAGATCACAACACCACATAACACATGAAAACCAAGATTTTTACATGGAAAACCCAAAGAGGGAAAAAACATGGTGAGATTAGCTAACAATATATTATAATTGGTTATAAGATATTACATGGCTCACTTCTAGGACACACTATCCTTATAGGGCTCACAACTAGAATTAGATACAAGAAAAAAGTGGCTACACAACCAAAGTATGAATTGATGTAAGATGCACCTTCTTTGTACTAAATTCAGTTCCAATGAAGCTCTGAATACAAAATAATACTCTTCTTAGCATTCATTCAATATACACAAAAATTCTTCCCTTATATTGATCTTACATATACAAATTCACAAGTTTGCATAGTATCAGATTTCACACACATCATACTACATCCATCCTCATCATCCTATGCAACTCAAAAGTGTTCCACATATATACCCTATTACATATGCATACATCAATTAGGTCAACCTAATTAGATGTAGCCGTATTTTAATTAAAAATCACTTTGTCGGCTCCAAATTTGAAAGAAAAATTCTTAACACTCAAATCAAACGTGAAAATCTTGAATTTATGTCAACATATCTAAAATAGATCCCCTTAACATCCACAATACATATTAATCTTCATAGCACAATTTCAAGTAATAGGTTGGGCAAGAATTAGACCTAATCACAAAATAAGCCAGTCTAACCAAGATCAATCATCCATAAGAACATATAAGCACATGCCATCTGAAATAATGTAATACTAACACTTGCAAACCATCTCCCAAAATTATAGAGTCTAAATCCAAACACTAAAGGAATGCAAACCAGATAACTGTTACCACATTACACTGTATAAGCTAAAAACCTATATGTCAATCTTCTGTCATTTGTAACTTTCAGCCAGATCAACCAAAATCACTGAAATCTTGATCATAGATGTGTTTAGCAATCCTAGACAACATACTATAATTGCATAAGCTGATCTTTTAACACAGGCAATTATCGACCAAATTACCGGATCAAGATGTCACCAAAACAATGTTGGCATCAATGACAACACATCAAAGGGTTCCTTCATTATTTTAACAATCTCCCCCTTTTTCATTGATGGAAACATGTGCCAAAAATTAATCTTTGAAAATCCAAATTTGAATCTATCTTTAAAAACTTGTATGAACTCCCCCTTTTAGACATACATCAAAACTTCCTTAACAATTCTATCACCAAAACTTCTCCAACTTCTTAAAACTTCTCTACCAAAACAATATCTCAACAACTTTGGAACCAAAAATTCTCCCTATTTGACATCAAGGAAAAAGGATGTGCTGGTGAGACACATGTACAAAATGACAACTGAAATGAAATGATTGGTTCCCCCTTAGGGAGTTATCCCAAGAATTATATTTGATCATATGTGCTAGAATGAAAAACTGAAAGCAATTGAAATAGAATAATAATATACAAGGTGAAATGTGTTCACCCAGAGGAGTCTCCTTCAAGTTCCTTGAGAATGTCTTCCCAAATAGATTTCCTTTCATCCCAACTCTTCTTAGCTAAAACAAGTTCCTTATACATAGGTTCCAACTCCATTAAACTCTCCTCTCCCTCTTTTGGAGTGGTCGAATCAATATTTATCTTTTCTAGCTTTTATGCATCTACAAGGGAACTTTGAACTAGAATGTGCTTGGTCTTGACCAAGTCTCCAAGCTATCCAAACTACTTTATGACATCCTCTCTTTGTCTTTTCAAAGTGAAAAAAATATTTTTAAAGTCTAAAATGGTAGTCCAAGAGGCATGGTTTCTATCTTTTTTAATGTTATAAGCTCTAGAGGCATTAGCTAATTGTGACTCTATTGATTCCATTAAGTCTTTAATGCCTTGAGTGGCATATGGCCACCTCATACAATATAAGAATAATATCTAAACTTCATCTTCACATTCCTTCAAATCTTTCAAGCTTTTCATTACCTTGCTATGCGCAGTTGCACATTTATCCTGAAGTTCAAGCAATATTTTCTCTACAAGCCTTGATTCTACCTCTTTTACAATTTTCTCCTTTAGGTTAGATGTGTACTCCCTAAGTTAGTCAACTAGAAACTTCAAATTATTAATATATGTTAGAGAATCATCAATAGTGGTACAAGGGGTTGCATCCTATAGAGCTTTGAGGGAGCCATTGATTAGCTCAATCCCCTTTTGATGAGTTTCTATAATTTCCTTTCTCTTAGAGGCAATAAAGGTATCTCCGAGCTCCATTCTTTGAACATGCAATATCTTATTTATATCTACACAGCCTTGTTGTGTTGGGATTTGAATCAACTACTGTGGAATGGTTGTTTGAACCCTTATTTGTTTTGTTAGAAGACCATTGATTTTACTTTCAGAGGATTCTCTAGGTGAATTTGATGGCTCTATGGTCTTTTAAGTTTCTTTATTTCTTTCAACTTCAGTTTTTTTATTCTCTTTTTCCTTTTCTTCTTCTTTTCTGGAGGTGTTTTCCTTTTGACTATCTTTGTCTTCATAATCTTTCTTGTGATTGTTCTTTTCATCTTTTCTTTCTTCTTCTTCTCCATTGTTATTTTCTTCACCTTCATTTTTGGTATCTTCATTCTATTTGTCATGGTGATCTTTAACATTATCATTAACATCATTCTTATTCTAATCTTCATTATTTTCTCCATTTGTATTCTTCATTTCTCATGGAGCAAATGTCTTCAGAGAAGCATGTGTTTCATCAACTATAACCAAATGTGGAGTATCTTCTATAGAATAATCATTTTCTTCTTCTACTATTTCTTGAAAAATAGGTAAATTAGATATAGGAGGAATATTTTCCTCTACATCATTAGCTTTATCTTTACCAAGCTCCTTGACTTGAGTTGTATCAGATGAAGAATCAACAATCATTCTAAATTTTTGTGTCATGTCTTTCACTGTATCAAAGGTTTCTTGTTTCAACTTTTTTTTGTTATCCTTTTCTCTGGCCATAAGAATGGTAACCCTTTTCTTTACCCTAAGTTGCTTTGTGTAAGCTTCCAATAAGGTAGCCTTGTCATCATAAGATAAACATGATCCAATCTCATTCAAAGAATCAATTTTGATCTTGTTTTCAACATTAATTGCTTCATGTATTCCTTTTACCAAGGATTTCCATAGAACATTAGTTACCTTCTTCTTCATGTTGTCCATGTTTGCATCCAAAATGATCATATACTGAATAGTGGCATCTATAATAGTTTTCTTATCTTCTTCATCAAATTTATCATATAATTTGGCAGCGGCTTCTAATAAGCCATCATGTTCTAGCATATTTTTAACCAAGGATTCCAACTTTATAGGTGAACGTGCTCTTACTAGACGAGTATTGGAGTTCTTCTTCTTAGGCTTTGGTGTGTGATGCAGAGGCTATGGGACTTTTGGAAACACACAAAGATTTCAAGGTTTACAAGGTTGCAATCTCAAGCTATCTCCCATGCACCCTAATAGAGGCAAGGCTCAAAGGTTCACTTGTGACTTAAAAGATTCCTTTATGGTTCCAAAAAAATTTGAATGCTCTTAAAAGACTCAACTAGACTTGTATTGAATGGTTTCAAAATCCCAAGCCACTGACTTAGACAAAACCCAATTTTTGCACCTTGACAAGCCTTCTAGCCCAATTAGGCCTCTAGCGAAGGATTTTTGACTTTTCTCTCAAACTTTACAAATGAACCTCCAATATAATGATTGTTTCAGATGTGGTTTTTGATGAAAAAAAACATATCAACTCCCTGATGACACTTTTTTCAGAACTCACCAACCAAAATCTGTTGTTTCCTCAAAAACTAGGCCTAATTAGCCCTCTTTTCTGAAGCAACCCCTCTTTAAACTCAACCCCTGACCATGAAACTTTCAACAGTCTCTTAAAACATCCCCAAACCAAGGATTTTTAGACTTTTAGTCCTCTATGACACCCCTAACATGCTCAAACACAAAACCCTCCTTAACTTGCCTCAAAACTAGGGCTTCTTGAAAACTAACCTTCCAATCACTTCTAGAACTTGATTTCTAACTTTTCACCATTAATTCAACATGTATCAACTATTACAACTCAAAAACATACCCCTCCTTAAGGAAGATCTTCTACTTCTATACCCTAGCCTCCATCTTCAAGCATTTTTCACTCTGATTTCTTGGTGTACACCACAATATTCTTCTTCCTTGCACATTAGTTTGTTAAATATGTATGTTACATGTTAGGAATGATCCATTTCATAGGTCACAGCAGCATTATACCTTGAAATGGATCAATCATCCATGAAAACCACCAAAACTAATGAAAATTTTGTGTTATTCCTTAGGACAGTTAGCAATATGTTACAAAAACTGATTCCTAACATCTATTAGATCATTAAAAATGTTAATTGAAAGTAAATATAGGTTCTTAAACCATCCAATTGATTAGAAATTCAAAAGGAATCAATAGTTCATCAAAAAGACTCAAGAAAATGCAAGAAAATTGTGTGTTTTTTTCACTATTTCCTATAGCAGTCCGTACAGTCTCCTCTCCAAATGCCCAAACTCTATAAAAATGATCATTTTGGGGTTATAGATCAATCCCCCAACTGTCCCAACCAATTAGAGTTGTTTTCTTTACATTAAAGTTGATTAACCCCCTAAACTCACTTACCCGCCCAAATTAGAATTCAAAAATTTGAATTTACAAACTTGAAATTCATTAAATTCTATCATCTAAAAACTATTGGATCTTCAATATCCAACCTTATTTGACCTAATTAAAGCATTAGATTACTATTTAAAGCCCTAGAACATGATAATTCCAATTACATAGCATTTTGGTCCTAGGGTCCTTATCAGGACCCTTAGGACAGTTGACTCTCTTAACCCATTTATCCTTTCCAAATGCCATTATAGGCTTTAAAAGGTCATAATTGATGTTTTGATTTGCTTGACAGGTCCTCCTGACCCCTGCACACTCTTGATCCTTGAAGACCTCCTTGAAGGCCTTGGGTGCTCCTGCACCAGTGTGCCTTCATCTATTTTCTTCTCCTCTCTCTTCTTGTGCATATGTATTGTGAAAGTTTCTTTCTCCTTTTCTATCTCCTCTTCTTAAAAGGAATCCACAATATTAACTTTGGTGCTTTTTGATTCAGTGCTAGCCTCTTGTGAGACACCTTTGCCGTTGGTGGAAACACTACTTTTTCTTTTCAATTGTTCTTCTTCCACAACATTGCTTAAGTTTCTTTATCTTGATGCTTTTTGTTTCTTCCTCCTTCTAGAGGTAGCAGGAGGTGCTATAGGAGGTACATTCTTCCTTTTTGAAGTCTAGGTGCTTGGTACAAAGGGTGCAAACATTTTAATTGTTGTCAGAGCACTAGGCTCCACTTTCTTCTCTTTAATGGCAGGTGTACTAGATGGTTTTGGAAATGTAGAGGTGGGGATGCAAGCTAATATTCCATATCTTTGTGGTCTAGAAGACAAACTAGCTATCTTGAATTTCCTTTCTACTACAACTTCCCTTAATTTGTCAACTTCTTCATTCAAAATGTTGTGCATTGTAAAGATTTATTCAACATGCTTGTTTACCCTTTTAGTTCTAGTAGGTGCTGAGGTTTCCAAGTATACTTCCTTTGGTTTCTCCTCATATGTACCATGTATAGGTGGGGAGGACTCCTTAGGAATTTTTAACAATATTTCAATGTATCTCTCAACCTCATTCTTAGAAATCTCATATCCTAGAGGCCCAATCCATATTGTTCTAGGTTCTATCACCTCTATTATGCATTCATCAATGGATAGAAAGGCTATGTCATTTGCATGCTTCTCCACCAAAATCTTAGGAATTCTTTCTCTTTCATACATGCTCATTTGGAATACTGTGAAAATGCATTCAATGCATTATCTTGGGATTGTAATCTCCAATGTTGTGTAAGTAATCAAAGATTTTGTGTACTACCAAACTACTTCTATTCCACACAATGTTTTTAAATTTAGGTAGCTCTCTTGGAATGTAGAAAAGAAAGCATACAATTAGTGTTCCAAACTTGAAATCATATTTCTTTGTTTTAGTTTGATGCAAGTTCTCTAAAATTTGATGTCAGAGAAACTCACACAAGTCATAATCTTTCCCATTCACTACCATGTCATGAGTAACATATATTGTAGTTGTAGATATCAATTTTTTGCTATTTTGGAAGTAAATTTTGTGTCTAATCATGATATATTCATATTTCATTGCAGGATTAATGATAGGTTTGGTTGTTAAAGCTATCCTATCAAATGTGGCACTTGTTAGCTACATAACCACATCATTCTTCACAAAATTTAACACTAGTATGGGTCCGATATCACATAATGCAGTCACAACCTTAATTACATCCTTTGAAATCAATCCATCCTTATTATTCCACATGAATTTTTCATTCATTCTGCTTAGGGTGTTAGAAAAATGGGAAAGGAATAGCAATAATGGAAGCTTTAATAGATTACTGTAAACTAAATTATGCAATATGAACCATATGGAGATTTACACATTGTAAGCAATGAAAATACAAAGAAAAAAAATAGCACATAACACAATGTTTAACATGGAGAAACCCTTTCGGGAAAAAACTCCAATAAAGAAGAGATGAATAGATTGTATTAACAAGAAGTATGCTTACAATACATCCACTCTAACTCCTTTCAATCTGGCAGCATCTACATACTTGTAAAACATCTCATAGTGTCTCCAACTCAACCCCTCAACATATAGACTCATGGAGCTCAAAATACCACCATAAAACATTACCATGGGTCAAAAAAAGGTTTGGAAATACCACGGTAAAAATCCATTGGACCCCTTACATGCTAAACATGGTCTCTTACATGACATTACATGTTCTTACAAGTTATCATAAGAATCCTTGGAAAATAGGAGATGCTCTTACTTTCATCATAAACCATCAATAACTATGCAAAGATTCTCTTACGCATGTCATAGATGATTCTCACGTCCAAAATGATATCCCCAAATTTTAGCCCTTACATTTTTCATAGAATCTATCATATCATCCTTAAAAATAGGCTTTCCATGTTATACCACTAAGTGGGCATCTTTTGACAACTAATAACATAATTTTCAAGGTACTGACATGTGGCAAAAGTTACAACTCAAAATTTCACACCCTTTTGATGGAGCACAAATATTTAATTACACAAATGATATTTATCCATGGGAAAAACTAAAGTAATAATAAGTAAACAACTTAGGAATTGTCAAGGTTGAGACACCTTAATTCCCAACATTCTCCCACTTCTCGAATACCTTACAAGAGCTAGTAGAATCACACCATCATGGAATCAACTAGGTACAAGTAACAAGGTCCATGGCTTTCCTACACCAAGTAAATTTCTCTATGCTCATAGGTTTGGTAAGAACATCTGCAACATTCTCCTATGTGTCAATATTCGTCAGCTCAATCTGACCATTAGCAATCAACTCACAAATAAAATTATATTGAATATCAACATGTTTAGTTAGAGCATGATACATCAGATTCTTAGCCAAATGAATTGCACTTTGACTATCACAATTAACCTGAACAATATTGCAATAAAAACCAATACCTGTACACAACCTTTGCAATCAAATTTCCTCCTTAGAATCATGGGTAGCAGCCCTATACTTTGCTTCAGTTGTAGATAAAGAAACTATAGGTTGTGTTTTAGTCATCGAACTCACTACTCCAAATAGAGTAAACACATACCCACTGGTGGACCTTCGACTATCCAAGTCACCCACCCAATCCGCATCAACAAATCCCTATATGTCGAATGACTTGACCACACTATCAGTACCACAATAAAGAAAATAGTAATTGGAAGTACCTCACAAATATCTAAATACCCTCTTAACAAAATTCCAATGCTCTTTACCTAGGTTAGACATAAACCTGCTTAGAACTCCCACTACTTGGGCTATATCTATTCTAGTGCAAACCATTGCATACATCAAACTACCAATTACACTAGCATAAGGAACCTTAGACATATCCTCAAAATAATCATCAATATTAGGACACATATCTAAGCTCAAATTAGTACCAATCAGAAATGGAATACTAACTAGCTTACAATCATGCATATTTAACCTCTCCAAAATGATATCAACATACTTACTATGACTCAACCAAAGCTTTATGTTACCACAATCTCTTTTGATTTCCATTCCAAGAATGTATTTAGTAGCCCCAAAGTCCTTCATATCAAATGTGCCAAAAAGCTATTTCTTGAGCTCACCAATCATCACATTGTTGTTACTAATAAACAAAATATCATCAACATACAAGATAATAATTAGGATTTGATCATCAATAACCTTAATGTACACACAATGATCCTCTTTGATCTTAAGAAAAACCAACTTTAATGCAAATGCATCAAACTTCAGATACCAAATCCTGGGTGACTGTTTCAAACCATACAAAGATATATTTAACCTACAAACCAAATTTTATTTTCCCTTCACAACAAAATTGTCAAGCTATCATATATAAATATCCTCCTCAAGATACCCATGCAAGGAAGTAGTTTTAACATCCATTTTCTCTATCTCAAAATCACAAGCAGTAGCGATAGATAACAAGAATCTAATAGAAGTTAATTTAGTGACAGGAGAGAAAATTTCACCAAAATCAACTCCCTCTCTCTAGGAGTATCCCTTAGCCACTAATCTAGCCTTATACCTTTCCAAGTGACCATCTTATCCAAATTTCTTTTTAAATACCCTTTTACATCTGATGGGATTTCTTCCATTGGGAAAATAAACAAGATACCAAGTGTTACAATTTTCCAATGCCATCATCTCCTCTTGCATTTCCTGCAACCAAGACTCATTTTCCTCTCACGAGAGAGCCTCCCTGTAAGATCTAGTTTTATCATCAACACTTAATAAAGAAAATATACAATGTAAATTAGGTGGGCTATACCTATCAATTTGATTTTGTTGTCTTGTGGATCTTCTGAGAATAGGAGTATAAGGCTCTTCCTTTTCTTGACCTTGCTTAACCTCTTCCTGATTTTCTTCCTCATGTTCTTTAGTTTAATTAGTAACTTCATATGATACCTCATCTTCTTCCTCCTCATCCTCAAGTCCAACTCTTTATTCTTCCCAAGGTGCATCTTCTCGCTTAATTTCAAAATCCACTCTCTCTTTCTTATCTTTTTCCTTTGGTTGTTCAGAATCAGAAATAACACTGAGATCCCTGAAAACCACATCTGTAGAAAATATATTTTTCTTGGTTAGGGGATTCCATAACTTATAACCTTTTACATTATCACCATATCCAATGAAAATGGACTTTTCAGCTTTTGGATACAACTTAGTTTGTTTTTCTTTAGGCACATGAACATAAGCCTCAAAGCCAAATACCTTAAATGTGAAACAAAAGGTTTCTTACCTATCCACATTTCATAAGGTGTTGTTTCACGAGCCTTACAAGGAGATCTATTCAAAAAGTAACAAGCAGTACTTACAACTTTTTCCCAAAAGCATTTGTCAAGATGTGAACTACTTAGCACACTTCTAGATCTTTCCATAATTGTTTGATTCATCCTTTCTACCACTCCATTCTATTGAGGAGTGTAAAGAGTAGTTTTCTATCTAACAATTCCTAAATGCTTACAAAATTAATCAAATTCCTTAGAACAATATTCCCCTCCATTATCAGACCTCAACACCTTAATATTACAATCTGTTTTCTTTTCAACTATGGCTTTACATTCTTTAAAATTAGTGAATTCATATTTATGCTTCATAAAATATAACCAGGTATATATTGTAACATCATAAATGAATGAGACAAAATATCTACATTTTTCAATTGATTCCACATCCATAGGATCAAATACTTTTGAATGAATTAATTCCAATTTATTATTCAATTTAGTAATTCCTAAAGGAGTAACTGGATGGTGTCTAGAGGCGCTGGTAGGTGAGCTAGGATGCCCATGCCCTAGCCTATTATGTTTATTCTTTTTGTAAGAAGGGGGTATTTATTTTCTCGTGGGGGGTCAAGGGGGCTCGTTTCTCTATCTTTTTCTTTGTTTCCTATGTTCTTTCTTTCTACATAGTCTCCTTTACTGGCTCTAGAATGGGTGTGTGCCTTGGGGTGAGGTTGCAGTTTCCTTACCTCTATTTGCTATGGGAGGAAGCAATGGCTATGTTTTGGTGAGGAGTCTTCTTTAAACGTTTTGGTTTGGACTCTTCTTATATGTGTGCTTTCTTGGGGATTTCTTTGGCCTTGGCTTGGTGTGTGTGGAGGGAAGTTTGGTACCTCTCCATTTCAAGGGTCAATGGAAAGGCATGTGCCTTTGGATAATGTGGTTCATGATTCTCCTATGGCTAGTGACGACATAGTGATTCCTAATTAGATTTCTTCTAGGTCAGGTGTGACACAAAATGGTACCTTTAAATTATAAAAGGTGAATGGGTACTTGGTGATGGCCCTGGAGTGGTCGATTTTAGTGATTCAATAAGAGTTAGTGGATGATGATTTGGAATATTATAGCAATCACATTTTTATTTGTAAGTTCATGGAGTTGAGGGTTTCTCTTCCATTTCTTGACTCTTGGATACACAAGACATGGAACCCAAAAGGAGATTTTGATATTTTCATGGTTGCAAATAGATTTTTTTATGGTGGAGCTCTGATGTATTTTTTTTATCAAAATAGGGCTTTTTAGGGTGGACCATATTTTTATAATCAGCTGGGTCTTTTCACAAAACCATGGCATGTTGGCATTAACTCACCAAAGGAGTTACCCTCTAGGATCCCAGTTTGGGTTCATCTTCCTCGACTGCCACTCAAATGCTAGAGAAGTGACATATTGCAGTCAATTGCTTTGCTATTGGGAAAACCTATTGGTCCCTCTCAATAAACTCTAAGAGGATTTTTTCTTATGCAAGGGTATGTGTAGAAATTGACTTGAGTCGCTCGTTGTCAGATTCTATTGACATGACTATTGGTTCTTGGTCTTGGATCAACCTATTTGAGACCCAAGTGTAGTTCATCTTGGTGGGTGAGATTCAAAGATGGATATTGTCTTGTTTTCTTTGGCTCCTACTCAGGGGGTGATTGGTATGGTGCTAAGGATTCTGGTGGCTCTCTTGAGGCTAGTGGTATTCTCTCTGAGGTGTGGGGTACTCTTGAATCAAGTAAAAATAATTCTTCTATCCTTTCCTTGTGTTCACAGAAAAAAACCCCCAAGAAAGGGGTTCTTAAGAAACCTCTTAAGGTGGGTAGAAATAAGGATTAGGAATATGTTAAGCTTACTGGTGAGATGTTGGTGGAGTCAAGCTCAGTGAAGACTATTGATGCTCACTTATCCTAGCCTGAAAGATGATTGTGCTTTCTTGGAATGTGAGGGGTATGAATGAAAGAAATGTCCTCAAATAATCATCTATGAATGAAAAAAATACACATATTTTGATAATGAAGGAACATTAACTAGACCAAACACATCAGCATGAATATAATCTAAAATACCAGAATATTTATGAGGACTAGAGTAAAATGAAACACTGTGTTGCTTTCCATACATGCAATGTTCACAAAAAACAAACTCAAGATTACAATCATCAAGCCCTTCAACCAAGCTTTTATTTTTCATGTATTTTAAACATTTTTCACCAATTTGGCCAAGCCTTTGATGCCACAACATTTTTTTTCTATTGGGAGCTTCGTCTTCAAAGAGTTTGTGCCCATAGGAACAACATCTCCTTTTTCTACATGATTAGATTTACTTGAATTTCCAAAAGAACTATTACACTTTACTACACATTCATCCAACTTATAAAGAGTGCCAATTCATGCACCATTAGCCACCACCATAGAGCCTCTAGTCATTCTACAAATACCATTTGAGAAATAGGCTTGCAGATGATCATCATTAAGCTTACTTATAGAAAGTAAATATCAAGCCAAACCTAGTATATACATCACATCATCGATTCTCCTCACTCTTCTAGTAGGAAATTGAATTTTGACTCTTCCATGACCAACAATCTCGAGATGAGAATCATCACCCAGATACGCCCTTCCACTAGCATACTTTTTGTCCTTTCAGAACCAACCTCTATGAGAGGTCATGTGAAAGGACACACCTGAGTCAATCAACCAAACATCTTATAATGCCTGAATCACTAAGGCTGCTATGAAGGCATCTACATCACTTTGAGAAGATTCATTTTCAAAAGAACTATTTTTCTTTTTCTTCTTCTCCTCTTTACAATCTTTTTGGATGTGTCCAATCTGCCCACAATTATAGAATTTCACCTTGTAATTTTTACCAAGAGACTTTGATCTCTCCTTTGACTTGGATTTAGACTTCTTTTCTTTCTTCTTTCCTTTCTCCTTTGATCTGCTTCAAATAGAAAGGGCCTCCTTGGCCATCTTAGAAGACTTCCTTCACATCTCTTTTGACAGTAGCGAAGCAACCACATCTTCCATCTTGAAAGTGGTTGTTGTACTCCCAATATCCATTACCAGGTGATCCCATGTGTTAGGAAAAGAACACAATAGGAGCATGCAACAATCCTCATCATCTATTTGCACACCAATAGACCCCAACTGAGCAATGATCATGTTAAATGTATTCAAAAGATCTGCAATGGATGCTCCTTCCTCCATCTTCAAAGAGTATAACTTCTTTCTCAAGAATAACTTATTTACCAAAGATTTCCCCTAATAAATGTTACCAAGATTCTTCCATAAAATTTTCATTGTCTTCTCTTCATGGATGTTCAAGAGAACTGAATCGACCAAGCACAGTCTGATCAAACCCTTGTCTTTTTGGTCCATTGCATCCTAGTCATTTCGTGAGGTTTTTGATGGTTTATTAGAGGACACACATCCCATAAATCTCAATCTACAAGAAAATATTCCATCTTGAGAGTCCACAACTCAAAATTTCCATCGTTGAACTTTTCAATCTCTATTCTTCTAGATATGCTTGTCATCTTAAATCTGCAATAAGCTATAAACCAGATTTCTCTACAAAAATACCATTAAACAAGATCAACACAAATAACTCATCTTACACACAAGGAAAAAAAAGTTGTCCAATCTCTTATACCAATTGAAAGGAAAGAAAAGTGTGGAATATGCCTTCCTAATGCTAATCTTTAGAAGAGAGATACAAAAAATCTTGCAAAACTTGCAATTATAGAACATAAAGATGCACATACATGAATAACATAATAGACAATAAAATATCAACATAGGATTTACATGGTAAACCTTTACGGGAGAAAAACCCACACACCAAAGTATAGATCTCTTGTATTACAATAAAATGAATACTACATACAATTTATAGAGCTATGCTCTTTCAAGTATTAATCCATAGAATGAATCCAACAACATTTTGTTACATTCACTCTAATATTCTCTAATCTACTATCCATCCAATGCACTATGAATTTCAATACAAAATTATCAAGCATTAATAAAAAACTATCGTTCCAACTTCCACAACCACTGAACAACCAAAACCACAATCCCACTAAGTCCAACTTGAACCATCACGAGGTTGTGCTAAACCTTCACTACTTTTCTAGTTACCATCATACTAGATGATACCACTCCACATTCATCTCCACTAATCATCATGAGTTCATCGACTACAACTATACTGCAACCTACTACCATACCATAGTCCCCTCGTCTAACTGTTGCAGGATTGTGGGTTATGTCTCCTTCCGTACTACTGCACGCCTCCTCATGAATTTTCATGGGATGATAGGATATCCTATACTACTACAAGCCTCATTCATCAAATTGTCTATCGGCTATTAGGGATCAAGAATCTTGGATACTCCATATTGCTTAGAGATCAAGCAAGTAGTTTGACAACCATACCTCTAAACAATAAAGAATGAAGTCCTTTCACGAGTCAGGATTTGAGGTTCTCAATACCCGATACCATAGAATTCACAAGTAAAGCATACAATAGAATTCTGAAGTTTGATTTTTGAAACCCTTAGAATTTTCTAAGTCCTTTTCAATTGTATTCAGTAAGTGATAAGATTGAAGCCCAAACTTTGAAACACACAAACTTAGCACAAATTTAGCTAAGACTTTTACACCAATAAGTTTGAGACACCTTTTTCTCAACACCACTTATTTCTTCACTCTTATATTCAATAATTCTTCAATAACTCACATTAGGGAATCTTCGCCTAACAATGTTACCTAGAAAATTTGAACAAGATTATATTTCAATACTCTCTACTACTTCGACATATGTACAAAGAAATGAAAATTGCATAAGTAAAACATGAATGCATATTTTAAACTACAAGAAGGAAAAATAATTATGTAAGACAACTTCAATTTTGCAAGGTGTGTCTCTTAATCATTCTTACCAACTTCCCAAACATTCTAGGTGAAGGAAAGCATGAAAAACTAGCTCTCAAATTACATGAGGAGATATTCTCCTTTGTTCAGTGAACTAGCACCACATTATTTTGTGAAATCTTCTTTGCACTTGATAATACACAAGTTAAGGAGGTAATCCATGCACTTACAAAATATCTAGGTTGACTATATTGCACAATTATTTTCTCTTTCTATTCTCACAGTTGGAAAAAATAACCATGCAGATATTCAATAGCAACCCTTGTTGTACCATTTGCATCACTAACTAGATCATAGACACCAGAGGCCTGATAAATCTGTGACTCTATTGAGTCCATCTGGTCCTTAATTCTCTTTGTTGAGTTAAGCCATTTTAGAAGAAAATGAAACAAGGTCCTTGCTTCATTGAAACACTTCTAAACATTTCTCAGATTCTCTTGTAGTTTTCCATGTGCAACACTAAACTTGTCAGATATTTTGGTCAATCTGCTATTATTGACCTTATTTTCTATTTCTTTTTCCAATCTCTCTTCCAGTCTAGTAGAAGAATCTTTGAAATAATCTAGTGATAACTTTAATTTCTCCACACTGGACAAAGATAAATCAATGGTTTCTCCTAGAATGCCTTCCTACAACACTTTAACTACTTCCTTAGTTAATTCTATACTATTTTGGTGTGTTTATAATATCTCCTTCCTTGTGGAGGCATGCAAATCATCATCAAGTTGATTTTTTTTAGGGGAGATATCTTGGCATGTCAAGCTATCCCTATTGCATAGGATGCTTTAGTAGTTGTGTGGATACTACTAGTTCAAATTGTAACTACATATGCAATATGCTCTTTAATGATTCTCCAGAGGCTTTAGATGATTCATCAACAATATTTGCACTTCCTCCTTCCTTCTGCTCCCTTTTCTCCTCTTTACCACTATAGGAGGGATCCTTTGTTTTCTTCTCTTCTTTAGCATATTTTTCATTATCTAGAGGAGGTAAGTGTTCAATGTCTTGTGCCTCTGATTTTTCCAAGAATTCTTCTTATTTTTGCTCATCATCCTTCTTCATATCTAGATAGGGTAGATTTTGTTTATATTGTGATTCATCCTTCTTTGGGTTGTCCTATTTCTTTTTCTCCTATTCCTTTAAAACCATATTCTCCACATCTAAAGGAATATTTTCAGTCATCATATCTTCTTGAATATTCTCCTCTAGAGGCTCATGCTCTGGTACATGCTCATGATGTTCAATATTAGGTTCATTGACCTTAGGGAAAAAACTATCATGTTGCATTTCACATCACTTTCTAGAGACATTCATAATTATTTTGCAAGTTCTTCAACCTTTTACAGTGTCTAATTTCTTAATCTCTCAATATCGTCTGTCTCTGCTCACTAGGGTGTTGAATCTCTAGCTCGTTCTGAATTCTATGCTATATAGTTGAGCGAATTTTTCAATATCTTCATCAGAAAGAGAAGAACTAGTCTTCTCCAAGGAAAATTCCCTAATTTTGGCATCCTCTTTAATAACCTCTTGTCTTCTAATACTCAACACATTCTTCAAATCATTAGGCAACTAATTCTCAATTTTTCCAAGGCTAGTATTGAATGTTGTCATGTGTGGACACCGAAATAGTAACCATTTTACTTTTTATGTCTTGTTTGGGTCCTCCTTGTGACTTTGGCTTAGTTGTGCCTTGATTTATTGTTGTAATGTGGATAACACATTCACATTAGGCCTTAAGCCTTAGCAAACTAAAATAATTCAAGTGTTACCTTACTTAAGTGTTGTAAAGTGTTGTAACACACTTTCACACTTTTCTAGGTTCTTGTTAATGTATTTCATCTAAATAACCTATTTTTATCATTTACCAAGCCTTATTTCAAAGTGTAAGTTTTGTAACAAACTTTCATGCTTTTCTAGGCTTGTCACCAATAATTTAACCCTTTCTTATGCTTTTATTGGCCCCATTTTACACTTACAGGCCTTACTTAGGTGTATTTTTGAAAATAATCTTGATAAACATCATTTAATACACTTAATTTCCAACACCCACTTAAAATGCCTTAGTGGGACCCATTCACCACTAGGGGTGAATGAGTTCCTTTTGACTCAAAAATCAAAATAATTTCAAATTTTTGGCAGTTTATTATTTTCTAAGAACTAAGGTTGGCCTCTGATGTGGTATTTTCAAGAAATATTGCATAATTATGTATAAATATAGGGTTTTTCCTCTCATTTCACCCCCATTTACCCATTCATTCACTGAAGAATTCCATCAATTAACAAGCATTCACTTAAGCATTTTAGGCATTTTCAAGCATCTTTGAGTCTACATCCATTGGAAATTCTGTTGGAGTTATGGACAGACACTGAGAGGGGGGGGGTGAATTAGTGTCGACACTTTTTCAACTTCGACCAAGACAGTACATTCTAATTTCCTTTTCTTTCAACAATAGAGTAGAGTAATCACTTTTGAAAGCACAAAGATATGACAACATTAACTCAGTCTATTAGACAACTTATGAAAATATGATTTGAGTGAGATATCTTGCATTTGCCAAAACATAGCTCAGATTTGATCTCAATATTACTCTGATTAATGCATTCATGAGTTGAATGTAATCATTATTCATAAACAAAATTGAGAATAGTAATAATCCCAACAATGAACTGAAGCAACAACATAGAAAAGCAGTGAGCACACAGAAGAACAAAGAGACAAAAGATTTGCCAAGTGGAAAACCCTCCTGGGGTAGAAAAACCACTCCTAAACTGCCTTACTAGCTTAATCTTCAAAAACCACTGTTAACAATGCCTTATAGGCTAATTTCTGAGCACCAACTCAAGGAGCACCAACCCCTCATTTTGAAACACCAATTTCAAGGAGCACCAACCCCCATTTTGAAATAGTAGTTTCAAGGAGCACCAACCCCTCAAAATTATTTTCAGAACAATAATAATATATCAGAGGATCTCTCTAATTTTAGTTAAGCTCATAACACTCTGCTTCTAATACCCTAGGAACAATATTCTAGAATTACATCCAGTTCCCTCAACCTTTTTAGTTTTTCAACACTGGTTTTTTATATACATTTCAAGTATGTCAGTTACGAAGAAATCTTCAAAAAGTGTTTTACACAAGATTCTGAAACTCTCTTGCTAATTTGAATATGAAGCTAAATAATGACATTCTGTAGATGATGGTAAAAATCAAGAGTAATGCTTATCCAGAGAGTTGCAAATCATCCATTATTTCATAAACGCAACTGCTCAAAAAAGAAACTCAATGAATATTCTGCCATGTAACAGTTCTGAGATTCGTTGCCAACCAATGATGTCGGCCTGCAACTATATATAGAAATTCCCATGTCAGCCACAGTGTCTGAGACTTTGTTAACCATTTGCTGAGACATCCAGATAAGTATGCCGAAGGAAATTATAACGTTGATCATTCCTTTGGTCCCTGTGCGTCGCCATGACCTTCTTCCATCAGGGAGAAACCATATCGAAGATCTTTTATGTTTCCCTGAGATCACATTTCTGTTATATTTGTTTCAGTCGCTGAGACACAAGAGTCTTTCTCACTGAGATGCCCTTTTCATTTCATTCACTGTCGCTATAACCTTTTGATATCAAAAAGACCCTATGCAGATCACATTGTGTTTCACCAAAAGCCCTTTTATCTCTTATGTGTCACTGTGACATTCTATTGTCGGTGAGATGTTTCGTAGATGATGCTTTGTTTTACCGAAAGTCATCCTTTCATCCAGTGTCGCTGAGACAATCCATAATCGGGGAGATGTTCCAATGAATTCATTGAGTCATACTGAAACACCCCACGATACATACTTGATCGCTGAGACAATTCAATACCTATGCCAAAGGCAACTTTATCGCCGTCAGTTATCCCTCTATTTGTCATTGTGACATTTTGCTATCAAGGAGACGTTATGTAGATTTCATTATGTTTCACCGAAAGACTTTATCCCTTGTAAGTCACTGTAACATAATGGTTCTCTCACCGATGCATCCTTCTATCTTATGAATGTCGCTATAGCATACCATCATCGGGGAGACCTCTCATAGAATGTTTGAGTCATATTGAAAGTAACCAACCATCTTGTGTGTCGCAGAGACAAGACTAATCCTATGCTGACAAAGACCTTTTATGTTCCATCGGCGAGACCAGAGGTCACTCGCCAAGACCTCACACCGAAAACCCTAACTCTTACCGAGATGTTTACTTTATGTTGTTGGTTGGTATAAGAAATAAAACTCGCCAAGACCTTTCTTTGATGCACATGAGTCATACCAAAATGCTTTATCCACTCTAAGTCACTGAGACATTACAAACTCGCTGTGACCCTATACCGATGACTCTAACTCTTACTGATGTAACCTTTGTGCGCAAGTTGGTAAGAAACCAAGAAATCACTATGACATTTCATCGAAGCCACAACCTTTGCCAATAAGACCTTTCGGTGCACAGTTGGTGAGACAATATGTCTTCGGTGAGACCACATACCGAATACAACACTCCTGCCGAAAGATTTCCACATGCATTAGTTAGGGAGACATCAGCCTTTTCACTATGACCCTTCACCGAAGCCTTAAACTCTTGCTGATATGTTCCCATTCAACCTCCGATCGGTGAGACAAAGCAATTTTGCTGTGACCACATACCGACGGTATAACTTATGCCGATATAATCCTTTTCTGTCACCGAAACAAAAGAGAATGTCATGCCGAGAGATGCCTGGAGATGGATCCCAATCACTGTGACATCAAATAAGTCTTGCCGATATGATATTTCAACGGCGGTCGGTGTGACATACCAATTTCGCTAAGACATCATATCGATGCCGCAACTCTTGCCGATATGAACTTTCTTGTGTCAGTCGCCAAGACACAAAGCACTCAATGAAACAACATGCTGATAGGGATTACTTATGCTGATGCACCACCTCATGTATTAGTCGGTGAGACCCAACTCATTCGGAAATACCTCTCAGCGGTGAAAAATACTCATGCCGATAGACTTTTCTTCTGTCACCAAGACCATGATCAATGTCACGCAGAAAGCTTCTTGTATGTAAAATCAAATCGTTATGACATCAGAAACGTCTTGCCGATAGGAAACACAGACGTTTATCAGAGAAATGGATTGGGGAGACCCAAGCATTCTCACGCTGATATGTTCTTTTTATGTCATTGAAACAATGTACAAAAGATAACCTGTGACTGCACGAAGCTCAAACTAATAAGTACCAAAAGATATTAAAATTCTGAATGTAAGCTATCCACTAAATGCCACGACAAGTAAGCCATATAGAAAAAATTGTATCAAGATAAAGCATGAGAAACCAATCTGAAATTGTCAACAAGTAGAATCAACTGAAAGGGATTTTGACATCAAGGACAAACCATATGATCACAACTAAGAGCCAACAAATTCTACTTGCATATCTTCAAATTTCTACTTCAAGGGTTTGGTGAGTTGTAGCATTGCATGTTGTTGATTCATCATTCTCTTTTCATTTCATTTCATTTTCAAGGGTTTAATTACCAAACTAGGGTTTGACCAAGGAAAACCCCTATTCACTAACCCTTAATCATTTCCCCCCCTCTTTGCATGTGTTTTGTAGGTCTAGTTTGTAGATTTGTCAAAGAGAAAGGTGTGAAAATCTGTCAACAATTTTTCAAAGTCATTCAAAGTGGTCAAAGCCCTAAAAGAAGCTTGGAGAACACCTGCAGGTCAAATTCTGTAGTTTTGGATCCGAAAACCTATTAGGAGCAAAAGTGCAGACCAAGAGCTATAGATTGGACTTTTGAATTTCTTGAAATCTGGAAGTGGACTAGGTCGCCATCAGTGGCATATGAGTCCCACAACCAAGTCCAAAACAAATATTTTGCAATTCTAAGTACCCTTTTGTCTGAAATTTGTTTTGGTAAAATCTTTCTGAAATAGGACTAAGTTGCCCAACTTGGCATATGGGTTCCAGTGGGATTCAACAGTGAATTTTGTAGGATTATAGAGGTCCTCTCCATCACTTTCCAATTTATAGGTGCACCTCTTCAATCTCACTAATTTTTGTTATAGTTTTTTTGCATATTTAGGTCATTTTGCATATCATAGTGTGTTTTCAAATAGTTTACATTTCTTTAGTTTTGTATTTTTTTTCAACCTTCTTTATCAATTTCTAGCCTTAAGGAAAATCTCCTTTGATAGATTTCAATCTCTTTTGCATTGGAATCTCAAGGATTTGTTCTTGAGTGTAAACTTTGTGAAATTGGATTCCTCTTCCTTCATTCCCCTTTATTTTAGGCATGGATAAGGGAAGTTGTGCACTCCATTTCCATAGTCCACATCATTAATTTTACAATAGCCTCTTCTATTGTTGTCTTATCCATATCATCTAATTTTGATTATATTTTAGCAGTTTCTTCCAACAACCCATGCTCAAAAATACCATTAAATGGTACATCTAATCTTAGGTGCTATGATTTCTCACTGAGGGGTCTTATCTTTCTTCTTCCCCTTATCTTTAGGAGAATTTTCTCCTTTTCCAAACCTTTAATTCTTCTCCCTCACATGAATCTTGAATTCTTTCTTTTTCTTTTGAACTTCTTCACTATTAGTATCAACAATATCAACTCTAGTTTTCTTTGCACTTGTCTATACTTGAGAGACACTTGGTTTCCATTTAGGTCCTATTTTCTCTTCACCCTCATAGTTGATCTATCTTTCTCTTTCCTTATCCTCTATAGAGGATTATGTGTAGAAATGAAAAAGACAACCAAGAGGGGGGTGAATCAGTTGTAGCAAATTAAACCTTCAAAACCCTCAATAGTAAATAGATCCACAAAAATTCATTAAGTCCTTATTCTATTAGATTGATTAAGCATGAAATACAAATAACATAAATTAAAATCACAACACCAAACACATAAGAACACCAAATTTACATGGAAAATCCAATGATGGAAAAACCATAGTGAGGATTACCTCACAATATAAGTAATTGCAAAATCAATACAAAGAGGCTCACTCCAAGAATAGGAAACACAGTCCAAAAAGGTTCCCAACCAGGGATCACTACCATAGAAAGAATACAAGAAGATAGAAGAAGAATGTTATATAGAGAAACATTTCTCACTACAACAAGGATTCCACCATAATTTCTCACACACTTTCGTAGTCTCACATGAAAGATTTCATATGCCTTTAGCTCACTATCTTCAGAACCCTAACATGAATTTCACACTACTTTGCTCAAAATTCTATCACATACACTTTACTTGCATCACTCTTTACATCTATCTTGCTTCTTACTCTTTGCTACTCCCTCTTGCATCAACACCATTCATATTTATATCAACCTCTACCTCAAAACTTTCTCCAATTTTGACCATTCAAACTAGATCGAAACCCAAACATTCTCGTAGTGGATAGGAACAAAAGGTGACTTATATAAATCCTTAATTATGACCCAAACAAATCCCAACACACTTCCACAAGCCTTGCATGTAGTGTTAAACAAAAGGCCAACCAACACTTGTGTAAAACACCATAAACATTAAGTACATGCTTCCTTAGATCAAGTTAAATGTTATGGATAACATAATTTACTTGAAATAAATCTAGAATAATCCATGAACATCTTAATATTCATTGAATACATCATCCAAGCTTGCATCAATAAATAATTTAACTCAGTAGAAGTGATAACCCTTATTTGCACACTGATAAATGAAACTCACACTATACTACACCAAATCAAGTAAAAACTTGATCACAAAAAGATAAAGACATTATAAGAAACCTCCCAAATCCATAGAACCTAAATCCAAATAGTGGAGAAATATGGAACAAATAGATTTCTCCCAGACAACAAAAAAAATTACTGAACAATTGGCTCACACACTGGTGAAAATATATCACACTATACAAAAATATAGAAACCCAAATTTTGAATGTAGTAACCTTTGTCAACCTTGAATAACCTGTAAGATCCACACAGGCATATCATCAACCTAGAAAGAACACGTAGCACAATAACAGTGCACATTAAGAACATTTGCAGAGCATAGTTTACTCTTATTATTTTTTCTCAAAAGCACTTGGAATCCAATTACTAGAACCATCATCTCAACTAATTTCTCCAGTCTAACTCATCTTTAGACTCTACAACAAAAGAATAGCTCGATCTACTCACAAAACTTCCTCAAGGTATCAACTACACATGCACAATCTATTTTCCTCTTTTCATAATTTTCTCAATATCCTTAGCATATTCATCACATAGTTGACATCAATGACAACACCAGTCAATAGACTTCCTGTTGGCATCAATGACAACACCATCATTCTTGAAAAAATCTCCCCATTTTTCATTGATGGCAACACAATATGTGAAAAATGAAAAAAGACCACACAATAGTTCTGAACACTCTCTCTCTTTTTCTTTAGATGTTCTTCTCCCCCTAAGTAGATAATTTCTCTTTGTTTTCATATGATTCTTTCTCTCCCCCTTTGACATCAATGAAAAAGGATAAAATGTTTAGCATTTTTCTCCTTTGAAATTGAACCAAAATTTCTACTTTGAATACTCCCCCTTAGGAGTAAACCCCAAAAAATCAACAATCATAATGAAAACACATGATAATACCAACTCTCTGTGAGAGGTGGCCACCAACCATCAATCCAAAAAGGAGAGAAATCCATAGACCCACTAGACTGATGCACCTCTATATGCATCTAGTTCAAGAAAGGAGGGGCAATAACCCCCAACTTCTCCCAAAGATACATAAAACTATCCTTAGGAAGAGCATTAGTAAATATGCCAGCAATATGATCCTTTGTAGGAACATACTCAAGCTTCACTTTATTCTCCATAACCTTCTCTCTCAAAATGTGACACCTGATAGATATATGCTTTGTCCTTGAATGCATCACTAGGTTCCTTGAAATTTTTATTACACTTGTATTATCACAAAAGATAGATATAAGTTCATCAAATACAACTTCAGTATCCTTCTTTTTTTGTCTTTATGTCAATTAAAAACAATGTTTTTTCGATTGTTTTTTATGATTATTATACCGATTAACTATAATTGGGTTTATAGTGCTTACCTAGATTTTTGATGTTGAACGACTGTAGTTATTTGGGCATCCTATTAAGTATTTTAATGTTGGGTTTAATGTTAATAATTCTCTCTTGAAACCACCGAGTTTTCTAGCAGTTTGTAGAAGTTTTTGTTTTGTCAAAGAAAAACAAAGACAAGCTTTGTTACCTAGAAAGTCATTATGTTTGTGGGTTTAGCCACGTGTTTATCATTTGCGGGTTTCTTGTATATTGTCGGCCTTGCATATTTTATGGTAGTTAACTATTTTTTTATCATTGATGTTCTTTTGGCAAGATGTGTTTTGTATAAATATGTTGGATTATGGTTGAGACAACGAGCAAAGGCAGTTTGAGGATCAGTTTCTCATGGAAGTTGTGAAACAGTTTCTTCAATAGTTCTTTACCTAATTCTATTTTTGACAAAATAGAGGACATATAAAATGTGTTGTTGCGATCATTTTAAAAAGATGATGAGAGGTTTTGATAAACAAAGATTATATCTTTCAAAAAAGATAATATATATATATATATATTGGTTTGTAATTTGGAACATTGTAACTCTAATTCTGAAGTCATGACAAAACAAAGTATGTGATTAGTGAAATAAAGATCAACTCTGTATTTAAATTGCTTCATATTTGTACATTTTCACAAGACTATTAGTGAGATAAGACCATTGTTAGTGAGACAAATAAGCTATTGAGGCTTTGTACAAAGAATATTTTTTCAGATAAGGCTAGTGAGGCCAAGTTCGAGTTGTTTTATTCCCCAGGAGGGTTTCCACTCAAGACAAACTTTGTGCCAATTTTTTAAATGTGTTTCTTCATTATCTATTCATTTCATATTTTAAGCATAAGTTCATTCATGATCTAATCATTGTTTAAAAAAAAAAGTAAAAAAATTAATTTGTTTTTTAACATTGATTCACCCCCCCCTCTCAATGTTAACTACACTCCAACAATTGGTATCAGAGCCAAACCTTGTTATTGAGTCAACTAGGGGATCCTGCTTAGGAGTGCTAATGGCAATGCAAGAAGGTTTGTCTACAACTAGAGCACCACTCTTTGATGGTACTAGTTACGCCTTC
Organism: Sequoia sempervirens; assembly: GCA_007258455.2. Lineage (NCBI taxonomy): Eukaryota > Viridiplantae > Streptophyta > Pinopsida > Cupressales > Cupressaceae > Sequoia > Sequoia sempervirens. The sequence goes on from VDFB02000017.1 coordinate 416,128,353, forward strand.
TAGAAGTTTAGGATGAAGAAACATATTAACTCTCTAGGATATGATGTGTGTGCATCAGTAGAAAATGCATATACTGCTACATCATCCCCTTCTGATGCTGATCATAAACGAGCATATGATTGCAATGCAAAATCTGAAAATTCTATTTTTTGTGGACTCACTAATGATGTCTTGACAAAAATAATGTATTGTAAGAATGCAAAAGCTATATGGGATCAATTGTCCAATATCTATGAAGGTGATGAGAAAGTTAAAGAAGAAAAACTTCAAAACTATAGGTTTAAATTTGATAGTCTACAAATGGGTGAGGATGAAAATATTGCTGATTTTTTTTTGAAAATTCAAGAAAGTGTAAATGCAATCAGAGGTTTTGGACAAAATCTTCTTAAAAATCTTGTTGTTCAAAAGGTTTTGAGATCTTTACCCACTAAGTTTGATCCAAATATTGCAGCAGTTGAAGAAAGAGACATTAATAAGGTAACTCTTGATGATCTCCATGGTTTCTTTGCTGCTTATGAGATGAGATTGAATGAACATAGCTCTATAAGTAAGGAATCTACTTTTAAAGCTGTTAAAAAGGATAATGATAAAACAAAATCTGATGCCTTAGATGAAATAGAGTTATATTTTGTAAGTAAACTAAAAAGAGGCTCAAGCAAGTATAATGGGAAATTAACCTTTAAATGCTTTAATTATGGAAAGATAGGACACTATGCAACAAATTTTCCTAATAAAGATCTTAACAGTGATGATGAAAATAATAAAAGGACCTCAAAGAAAAAGCAACCAAACTTCAAAAATAAAAATGCCTTTAAAAAGAAGAAAAGTCTTTATGCTGATGTGACTAATAGTGGTTTAGCTGAATCTTGTGATGAGACTGAAGAAATTTTATTTATGGCTGACGTTGTTCCTATAAAGCAAGATGAATCAAATTTTGAATCAGAAATTGATCTTGAGGGAGAATTGAAATCTTCTCTCAAAGAAATTAAGAAATTGAGAAAAGAAGCAATTACCTTGAAAGATAAAGATCATAAAAGTGTACAAATTATTTTTTATTTAACCCTTAAAGGAGAAGAAATCAGAAAAATTCTTGAGATAACTCAAGAAAAATTGAAACATATGGAGGATAGATGCTGCTCTTTGGAGGTAGAAGTTGTTAAGCTAATAAATCAGCTTGTCTCTCCTGATGAGGGTCAATGTTCAAATCACAATGGAAAAGGAAAAGGTAAGATTTATGATGATAATTCTAGTTTCAATGGTTATTGTTTCAATTGTAAACAATTTGGTCATACGGATAGTATTTGCAAATTTTTATCTAAGAGAAGCTATAATATTGTTAATGGAAATCTCTATACATTTCTTGTTAATCTTCAATGTTATGAATGCAAAGAAGTAGGTCATATAGCAACATTTTGTAAATATGGTTTAAGGGTGCAGTCAAACAGAGCTAATAAAACCAAATTTGTTTGGAGGCCTAAAGATGTTAAAGCTTTGATAGTTGAAACAACTTTTTATTCTATTAAGAGAAATTTTTGGGTTCTCGATAGTGGGTTTTCTCATCATATGACTGGTGAGAGAAACAAATTTATAGACTATGAGGACTATTCTGGTGGTTTTGTTAAGTTTGGGAATGATCACTATATTCCTATAGTAGGCAAAGGTACTATTTTACTTGAAAATGAAATCCCTATCAATGATGTTTATTATGTGGAAGGGCTAACTCACAATCTCCTGAGTGTAAGCCAAATTTGTGACAATGGATTTGAAATAAAGTTCTTTGACTTAGGGTGTGAAATTCAAAAGAAATCTAGTAAAATAGTAGCAGCAAGTTTCAGAACAAATGGTAATGTGTATTATCTGCAAGAGAGCTCAAATAATATGCAAGAAAGTAATGTTTTCTTTATGAGTCAAATTGATGAGTCTAAGTTATGGCATAGAAGATTTTGCCATATAAACTATGACAATCTGGTAAAGATAAGTACAAATAAAAATGTTAGAAACATGCCTATAATATCTAAACCAGATAATCAAATTTGCAAAGAATTTCAGGAAGGAAAACAAGCTAGAGAAAGTTTCAAAACTAAAGAATACACATCAACCAGACCTCTGCAGTTTGTTCACACTGATCTATGTGGACCAACAAGGACTAAGTCCTTGAATAATGAGAGGTATTTCATGCCTTTCATAGATGACTATACTCATATGACTTGGGTAACATTTATGGTACATAAGGGAGAAGCTTTCCATAAGTTTAAAGTTTCCAGAAAGATGGCTGAAAATGAATATGATCTAAAAATCAAGTGTCTTAGGCCAGATAGAGGAGGTGAATTTACCTCACAAGAGTTTGTTGATTATTGTGAAGATCATCAAATAAAGAGGCAATATTCAGCCTCCAGGACACCACAACAAAATGGTGTTGCTGAATGCAAAAATCAAACAGTGAAGGAAATGGCAAGAGCTATGTTGCATGATGTAGCTCTGTCAAACACATACTAGAAAGAAGCAGTGCATACTATTGTTTACATTCTGAATAGATTTCAGATTAAAACTAAAACACAACATTCACCATATGAATTATGGTATGGTAGGACTGCTAATGTAGGATATTTAAAAATATTTGGTAGCAAGTGCTTTATAAAGAAAGACACTGATAGCATTGGAAGTTTTGAATCAAGGAGTGATGAGGGTATATTTTTGAGATATTCGACAAATAGGAAAGCATATAATTTTTACAATAAAAGATTAAGGAAAATTTTGGAAAGTGAGAATGTGAAGGTTGATGAAACCTTACAAAATTATGAACAACAAAAGAAGTTTGATGAACAAAAAAATAATATCAAGCCTCATGGCAATCAAATATAAGAGACTACCAATAAGATCAAAATAAATCTTCAAGTTCAATAGAACTTGAGAAGTTCAATGAATAAAATGTGCCTAATAATATTGTTGAACCCTCTTAGTTGTCTTCTAGGTTAATGAAAAAGAAGCATCCTACTGATTAGATTATTGGTGATATGTCAAAAGGAGTTCAAACTAGAAGACAACTTTTAGGTACAAAAGGTAATGATGAACAAGTTTATTTATCTTTGATTTCAGAAATAGAGCCTAAAACATATTCTGAGGCTAGTAGTGATAGTTGTTGGGTTAAAGCTATGCATGAAGAACTTGCTCAAATTGAAAAAAAAAAAACTTGGGAACTAGTTCCTAGACCTGAAAACAAAAATGTCATTGGTGCAAAATGGGTTTTTAGGAACAAGATGGATGAACAAGGGAATATAGTCAGAAATAAAGCTAGATTAGTTTGTAAAGGTTATTCTCAAGTTGAAGGATTGGACTTTGATGAAACTTTTTCTCTTGTGGCTAGGTTAGAATCAATTAGAATGTTTCTAGCTTAATCTATGTATAAAGGTTTTAAATTATTTCAAATGGATGTTAAAACTTCTTTTCTCGATGGTGACTTGACATAAGAAGTTTATATGGAACAACCTCAAGGATTTGTTGTTGCAGGTAAAGAATGTTATGTATATAGGCTGAAAAAGGCCCTTTATGGTCTGAAACAAGCTCCTAGAGCCTGGTATTCAAAGTTGGACACCTATTTACATGAAAAGGGCTTCTCAAAAGGTGTAGTAGACAAAAATTTATACTTCAAAGTGAAAGATGATAGTATTATAGTTGTTGTTTACGTTGATGATATTATATTTGGTAGTAATAATGATGCTTTGTGCTATGAATTTCTAGCAATCATGAAGTCTAAATTTGAAATGACAATGATTGGTGAACTTTCTCTATTTTTGGGTCTTCAAGTTAGTCAACTTGATAAAGGGATATTTATATCACAAACAAAATATGCTAAAGAAATGTTGAAAAAATTCAGATGATTGATTGTAAACCAGTTGGGACTCCTATGGAAACCATCTATAAAATCTTAAAGGAAGTTGATCAGCCTGATGTGGATCATACCATGTATATATCCATGATTGGTAGTCTCTTATATTTGATTTCCATGAGGCTTGATATTATGCAAGATGTATGCTTGGTTTCATGGTTTCAATCTACACCTAAGATGTCACATTTGAATGCAGTAAAAATAATTTTGAAGTATGTTGCTGGAACACAATATTTTGGTTTGCGGCACCCTAAACATGATGATTTCATGTTGGTTGCTTACACTGATGCTGACTGGGGTGGAAATATTGATGATAGGAAAAGTACTTCAGGGGGTGCATTCTATCTTGGAGATAGATTAGTAGCCTGGCATAGCAAGAAGTAGGATTCGGTATCCTTGTCAACTACTAAGGCATAATATATACCAGCTGCTACATGTTGTACTCAAGTGATTTGGATGGTTCAAACCTTGAAAGAAATATAGGTTGATGTTGCTAGACCTATTCACATTTTATGTGACAATACAAGTACTATTAATATTTCTAAAAACCCTATGCAACATTCTAGAACTAAGCATATTGATATAAGGTTTCATTTTTTTGATGAAAAGGTGTTGGCCAATGAAGTTATACTAGATTTTGTGGCATCCAATGATCAAGTAGCTAATATATTTACTAAACCCCTTTCTAAAGCTCCATTTGAGACTCTCAGAGACAAGCTTGGAGTTGCCTCTATCAGTTCTCTTCCATCTTAACTACAGTGCATGGAGTCAGGGGGAGTAGTTCTTGCATATTCTTTGTCCCTTAGTATCTATTTGGCATTTCAGAGTACATTTCATATTTGGCTCAGTTTTTTGTCTTTGGCATTGTGTCAAAAGGGGGAGAATTTGGCAAAAGAATTTAGTTTCTTTGGATATTTTGGCAGCTTGTGTTTGGTAGTGATGTTGATAGTTTCTTTTTCTGGCTTGTTCAGATTTCATGCTATGTACAGTTCAACTTATGTTTTTGGCAATGTTATGTTTCACAGTGATATGTAGTACTTGTGGTGATATGCTTTGTTTATTATATCTTTAGTTGTATATGATGGTTTCTTTGATATGTGATAGGATGGGTATGTACTTCATCTAGTCATCATGTTTAGAACACATATATTATAGCTTTGATCTTATTGATAACCCTTTGTGTTTGACATCAATGCCAAAGGGGCAGTTTGTTGTCCCTCAGTATCATTTGGCATTAATTTCAATACACTAAGGTTGAAGTTACAAGTTGTGCACATGGTGATTTCTTTAAGTTTTGCATGAGTTGATATATCCATGCTGATCCATTTTAGCATCTTTATTTGAATTTGGTATAATTCCATGGTGATATAGCTAGTTTGGTCTATGATTAGTTTGGTATTGTAAAGTTCATTTGCATATCTATTGGAATCTTTGATAAAGTGCAGTGATAAAGGTTATATTCTAAAAGGGGGCATTGCTACATTTTTTCATAAAGTAATATTTTTCTCCAATTTCTTTTTTGAAATTATTGTGGATGAAATGTTTTTTTTAAAAGTGTGGGCACATTGACACATTATATTTTTTCACAAGGAATTATTGCTCTCCAAATAGAATTTGAAACTATTGTGAAGAAATTTCAAAAAAAAAAGATGGCACATTGTGTTTTCCCAAGGTAATGATAGTGTTTTGGAAAGTCAAAAGGCACTTTACATCATCGGTGATAATTATGTTTTGATGAATGGGAATTATTTCCCATCATAATTCTTGGACATTTAGCATCATTATGCAGACTTGAAAGCTTCTTTGAAGTTTTGATAGAGATCGGTGGTTGATACATTTCATTTTTTAGGGTTCATTACCCTAATCATGGCACCGGTAATAAGGAAATTTTGTTCCATAATTTGTTTGCAGGGTCTTTGATGTGACAAGGAATAATAGTGGAGGGCATGGCAGTCAAGATATTGTGTGTTGTGTTGATTTTAGGTGTATTCTTTACCACTATTTTTTTTTTCTTTATATCAATTAAAAACAATCATTTTTTGATTGTTTTTAATGATTATTATACTGATTAACTATAATTTGGTTTATAGTGCTTACCTGGGTTTTTGATGTTTAATGGTTGTAATTGTTTGGGCATCCTATTCAGTATTTTAATGTTGGGTTTAGAGTTAATAATGCTCTCTTGAAACCACCGAGTTTTCCAACAGTTTGTAGAAGTTTTTGTTTTGTCAAAGAAAAACAAAGACAAGCTTTGTTACCCAAAAATTCATTATGTTTGTGGGTTTAGCCATGTGTTTATCATTTGTGGGTTTCTTGTATATTGGCATCCCTTCATATTTTATGGCAATTATCTATTGTTTATCATTGATGTTCTTTTGGCAAGATGTGTTTTGTATAAATTTGTTGGATTATGGTTGAGACAACAAGCAAAGGTAGTTTGAGGATCGGTTTCTCATGGAAGTTGTGAAATAGTTTCTTCAATAGTTCTTTACCTAATTCTATTTTTAACAAAATAGAGGACATATAAAATGTGTTGTGATCATTTTAAAAAGATGATGAGAGGTTTTGATAAACACAAATTATATCTTTCAGGAAAGACAATATATATATTGGTTTGTAATTTGGAATATTGTAACTTTAATTCTAAAGTCATGATAGAACATAGTATATGATTAGTGAAACAAAGATCAACTTTGTATTTAAATTACTTCATATTTTTACATTTTCACAAGACTATCAGTAAGATAGCAACATTATAAGACTATCAATGAGATAGCACCATTGTTAGTGAGACAAATCAACTAGTGAGCCTTTGTACAAAGAATATTTTTTCAGATAAGGCCGGTGAGGCCAAGTTCAAGTGGTCTTATTCCCCAAGAGGGTTTCCACTTAAGACAAACTCTGTGTCAATTTTTTAAATATGTTTGTTCATTATATGTTCATTTCATATTTTCAGCATAAGTTCATTCATGATCTAATCATTGTTTAAAAAAAAGTAAAAAATTTAAGTTGTTCATTAACACTGATTCACCCCCCCCTCTCAGTGTTAACTGCACTCCAACACCTCTTAAATATTTGAATATTATCTTTACTACAAAAACATTTATTTCTTTATGATCTTCTTGAAATCTAGCAACACGACAAACTACATGCATGATATATAGTCTAGTAGCAATTAAATACAGTCGTCCACCCAACATAGATATACACTTGCTCTAATCATCCTTAGGTGAATCATCATATTTTCTTAGTTCACAACCAATCACCATAGGATTACATACCAGTTTGGATTCATCCATTCCAAACTTCTTCAACATTTCTTTGACATAATTGGACTGTGAAATGAAAATCCCTTTATCAGTTTGATTGATTTGTAGCCTAAGAAAGAAATTCATCACCCCAAACATTTAAATCTCAAACTTTTTCTGCATATCTTAAAAAAAATTCTTGCACATACCCTCATTTCCACCAAGGATAATGTCATCCACATATACAACTACTATCAAGATCTTTTCCCCCTCAATTTTAAAGTGAAGATTACTATTTGTGGAGCCCTTGTTGAAACCTTGTGTGCAAACCCCAATCCTAATACCTACAAAACAACATGAACAAACACATTAGAATTTAAAATGCAAGAAAGAACAAGGATTCCTCAAGAAATTCATTTGAATGGAAAAAGAGATAGAATATGAAATGAAGAACACAATGAAGTTTAAAAGCATTTCAACTCCTATTCTAAAGAAAAAAAACTCCTAATCTCTTGAGGGAATTGGTGCCAACTTGATGTGAAAATTGTCCCTTTCCCAACTCCAATGATGCAATGGTGATTTGATGAAGAAATTTCATCCACTTTGTTGATGCTTGATGAGTACTCCAATGGAAAAATCTGCATAACCTAGCTAAGATTCAATGATAATGGATGGAATTTTCTAATGATTTGAGCATAGTAAGTTTACTCAAATTGTGGATGTTGAAATGAGGAGATTAGCCTCTTATTTATAGAATGTTAAGATGGATGAATTTCCAAAATAGAGCAATGTGGGACTAAGAATTAACCAATGGAAAAGTGCCACTTGTAAACCTATGAGTGGATGGAGGATGTGCAAGTTTTGAGGATTGTGCCAATAAATGCATATTTTTGAATTCTGAATTTGTTGACATGACATGCAAGAGGGAAGGAAGAATGCATTGAATGCCACTTGGCTCAAGGAAAAGGACATGTAAGAGAGTAAATTCCTTGTTGGATGTACATGTCAACTTGGATTTTGAATTCAAACTTGAAGAATATTCCTTAAAAGATGCCTTGTTGAGGAAAATAGAGATTTAATAAATCAATTAAATCTATTTTCATGTGCAAGTGGTAAAAGCTAGAGGATGGGACATAAGAGGAGATTAAATTAATAAAAGTTAATTAATTTAATGAAGGTGGTTAAATGATGTGACCTATTTGACTTAAATTTATGGATTTATTTAAATCAAATATGAGAAGAATGTGATAAGGGATTAATTAAATAAAGATTTTGATTTATTTAATTAAAAGAGATGATGTTAGATTAAACTAAATAAGGTTTTAATTTATTTAATTTACTAGATAGACTTAAGATTTTTAATCAAATAAAATTAATTATTTAATTAAATAGGATAATTAGATCAAAATGGTTAATTTAATTATCGAGAAGAGGTGACTTAATTAGATAATTGATTTATTTAATCAAGAGGGGAATATTGATGAATTTAATTAGAGAAAGGTATTTGATTAAATGGTTAGACCGAAGGATGATTCAGGACGAAACGATATTAGTGGTGAGGATCAGATGCACAATGTCAATCAATACATTTTACATGTCTACACCTTGTTGTATCAAGTACCTACCCAATATTTCATACTAATCTCTAGGAGCTTGCTTCAAGCCATATAGTTCCTTCTTCAACTTACATATTGTATATGGTTGATCTAATAATTGAAAACCTTAAGGTTGTTCCATATAAACCTCTTCTTCTAATTCTCCATTAAAAAAAGTAGACTTCACATCCATCTGATAGACCTTAAAATATTCATGTGGTGCAAATGCCAAATTTTTTTTGATAGCTTCTATCCTAGCCATAGGAGCAAAAGACTCCTCAAAATATATGCCTTCTACTTGTGAATAACCCTTACATACAAGTATTGCTTTGTTCCTAACAAATTCACCAATCTCATTCAACTTGTTTTTGAAAACCCACTTAGTTCCAATTATGTTCTTATTTTCTAGTCTAGGGACAAATTCCCAAGTTTGATTCTTCTCTATCTACATAAGTTCTTCCATTGCCTTCATCAAATGTTCATCCTTACATGCTTCACTCACTAATTTAGGTTCAAATTTAGAAAGTAAACAAAATTTTACTTCAACTTCAACATCTTTACTTCTTGTAAATACACCTTTCCTTTTCTCTCCAATAATTTGATCTTTAGAATGATTCTTCTACACATACTTAGGGGTTTTAGGGATCTTCTCTAAAGCTTCTTCCTCTTCATTCTATACCTCTTTTTCATCAATTATTCCTTCTATTCTTCTATAATCAGGTTCATCTAACACATATCCATCTATTGCAATAGAATTCTACAAATCTTTATCAACTTTAACATTTGCACTCTCAACTATTGTTCTCAACCTCTTGTTGTAACATATGCAATACTTTATCTTAATATAATATCCAAGGAAGACACATTCATTAGACCTTGCATCAAACTTTCCCAAGATTTCTTCATCTCTTTTGATATAACATTTTCTTCCAAACACTCTAAAGTACTTCACAGTAGGAATCTTTCCATACCATAGCTCATAAGGAGTCTTTATGTTGTTAGCTCTATCTTGAACTCTGTTAAGTATGTAAACAATAGTGTGAATAGCTTCTCTCCAGTAGACATCCAATAGATTTTACTCTTTCATCATAGTCCTTGTAGCTTCTTGAATAGTTATATTTTTCCTCTCAACAACTCCATTTTGTTGAGGAGTTCTAGGGGTAGAGAAATGCCTTCTTTATTCCATGAACTTCACAAAACATGTTAAACTCATTGGAGGTGAATTCACCACCTCTATCAAACCTTAAACACTTTATTTTCAACCAAAGCTTTAAATGCCTTAAATTTTTCCAATGCATCATATTTCTCTCTAAGAAAAGTAACCCACATCATTCTAGAGTAATCATCAATCAAAAGCATAAAGTACCTATCACCTTGTAGAATTCTTACCCTTGTAGGACCACAAATATTTGTATGCACTAATTCTAGCAATTCGATAGTAGAATGTTCCTTTCCCTTAAAGCTCATTTTTTTCCAAATTGACAACTCTCAAAAAAACATTGATAGATTTTATGATTTTAGGTGAATATCTCAAAACATGAACCAAACTAATTCTTTCCAAATTATTAAAATTCATGTGACACATATTCTAGTGTCATAACAAACTATCATTAACTTGATACATAAAGCAATGACTATCAACACCCTTAAGCTGATAGATTTTTCCTTTTGTTCTCTTACCTGCAACAATCACTATTTCAAATCCTTCTAGATCTCACAAGATTCATCCTTAAACACAATATTGTATCCTTTACTATAGATTTTCCAAAAACTCAAGAGCTTATGTCTTAATCCCCTAACATAGTAAACATTGTTAGTATTATTCTTTCCATCAAAACTGATTGAACCTATTCCACAAATTGTAGCTCTTGAATCATCTCCAAATTTAACTAATCCACCATCATATTTTTTAGGTTTAACAAAATTACTTTTGTCTCTAGTCATATGATTAGAGAATCCATTGTCAACAATCCAGTAATTCTTATCTTCTTTGACATGAAAAGAATATACCAAAGTACCTTCACACAACTTTCAGGGTTAGCAGAACCAAAGTCATCTTTTATAGCCAAAAATAGACATTCAATATCATCAAAATCTCCATAATTAGATTCATCATCAGAAATACCATCTTCTCTCACATAGTAAGCTTTCCTAATCATCTTTCCTTTATTTCCTTTCCCTTCTCTATGTTTATTACTTTCAACTCTTTTTGGACATCTAGAAGCATAATAACCTATATCACCACAGATAAAACATTTGAAGGGTAATTTACCTTGATACTTACTAGTGCCATTTTTCATCTTCCTCACAAAGTTAGCTTCCAAATGATCAAGATCTTCTTCACCTGATTAATCAACCTTCTCTAATTTCATGACCTTGGAAGCGATCTCTAATTTTTTTCCTTTCTTCAATCTTATCATTTCAAATGTAGTTAGAGTTCCAATCAACTAATCTCAAGAGTGTTTATCAAAGTCAACTATTTCCTCAATAGTAGATACCTTTTCACTTTCACTATTTGAAAGAGATCTAATAATTTTCTTCACCACTTTAGATTCTTTAACCGTTGCACCAAGACCTCTCATATCACTTACTAGTTCATCAATTATTTGAATTTAGCCTTTAATTGTTTCATCTTCAGATATTTGCATCATATGAAATTGTGCCTTCAAGGTTTGAAACTTTACTTACTTGACCTTTGGATATCCTTCATAAATTCTTTCTAACTTATCCCAAACTCTTTTAGTAGTCTTCAAACATATAAATTTAACTAATTCAATTTTTGAGAGGCCATTTGTTATAATGTACCTTTCCTTAGCATTGATCTCATGTGCCTTGACCTATGCACTTGAAGTTGAACCATTCAGAGGTGGAGTGTATGGAGTCAGATATTCCTTCTCAATTTCATATCCTTGAGCACATAAACATCATTCCATCTATGTTTTCCAATATGCATAATCCATGCCATAAAATCTAGGATACTCCAAAGGAATCTTGTTTTCCATCCTAGATCTACCTCAAGTGGTTAAGCTCTTCTTCAAGGAACCTCAATCTGATACAAATTTTTGAAAATAACAAGAGAATTGAGAGGGGGGGAGAATGAATCAATTGTAGGAAATTAAGCCTTCAAAACCCCCAATAGTAAATAGATCCATAAACATTCATTAAGTCTTTATTCTATTAGATTGATTAAACACAAAATGAAGAAAATAGAAACTAAAATCACAACACCACACATAAGAACACCAAATTTATGTGTAAAACCCAATGACAAAAAAACCATGGTGAGGATTAGCTCACAATATAAGTAATTGAAAAATTGGTACAAAGAGGCTCATTACTAGAATATGACACACTCTCTAAAAAGGCTCATAGCTAGGGCTCACTACCACATAAAGAATACAAGAAGATAGAAGAATAATGTTACATAGAGAAACACTTCTCAATGCAACAAGGATTCCACCATAATTGCTCACACACTTTTTCTAGTCTCACATGAAATATTTCAAATACCTTCAGCTCACTGCCTTTAGAACCCTAACATGAAGTTTGCACTTCTTTGCTCAAATTCACATCACATACACTTTACTCGCATTACTCTTACATCAATCTTGATTCTTACTCTTTCCTAATTCCTCTTGCATCAACACCATTCCTATTTTATATCAACCTCTACCTCAAAACTTTCTCCAATGTTAGCTATTAGCCATTATACATTTAAATTCAAACTAGGTTGGAAACCAAACATTCCCATGGTGGATAGAAATGAAAGGTGACCTACATAAATCCTTAATTAGAACCAAAATAGATCCTAACACACTTCAACATGCTTCCACAATCCTCTCATGTAGTGTTAAACACAAGATCACCCAACACCCATGTAAAACATCATAAACATTAAGTACACACTTCCTTAGATCAAGCCAAAACTTCCAAATAACATAATTTACTTGAAATAAATCCAAAAAAATACATGAACATATTAATATTATTCAAATATATCATCCAAGCTTGCATCAACAAATACTTTAACTTAGGACAATTGATAACCCTTGTTTGCACACTGATAACTGAAGCTCACACTATACTGCACCGAATCAAGTAAACACTTGATCTTAGAAACATAAAGAAATTATAAGAAACTTCCCAAATCCACACAACATGAGTCTAAATAGTAGAGAAATGTGTAGAAAATACATTTCTCCTAGGCAAACAAATACATTACTAAATAACTAGCTCACACATTGGTGAAAATATCTCACACTATACAACAATCTAGAAACCCAAATTCTAAATGTAGCAACCTTTGTCAACCTTGAATAACCTGTAAGATCTGCACATGCATAGCATCAACATAGAAAGAACATGGAGCACAATAATGAAGCAGATTAAGAACATTTTTACAACACAGTTTACTCTGCTTATTAAATTTTCCCAAAAGCACTTGGAACCCAAGTACCAAAACCATCATCTTAGCTCATTTCTCCAATCCAAATCATCTTCATAATCTACAAAAAAATAATAGTTCTATGTACTCACAACACTTCCTCAAGGTTTCAACTACACATGTATAACTTGTTTTTTTATTTTCACAACTCTATCAATATCCTCAACATCTTCATCCCATAGTTGACATCAATGACAACACTAGTCAATAGACTTCCTATTGAAATAAATGAAAACACCATCATTCCTACAACATTTTGTTGTGTTGTAGGGGAAATCAATGTAGCTTTCTTCTTAACACCAATTACATGCTTCGTTTTAGAGTCTTTGAGAACAAATGAGGAGGGGGTAGAGGTCCTAATTGACCTTCTTGTGCTTGGACTACCTTCTGGAGCACATGATATTCTTTTGGATTTCTCCATAGGGACCTTAGGTAATACCCAATATCTCTTTCATTTGAGCTTTCATTTTCACTAGAACATTATTCTTTATGTCTTTTTCCTTGTACTTCAGGTGTACTTCACTAGACTTATTCTCATAGGTTCCAAACCTATCTATAGATGGGTCTCTCAATTTTCCCAACATAAGATCTGCAATTCCAATAATTACATCTTCTACCACTTCATATCCCATTTCTGGAATCAAGACTACTCAAGATTCCACTACTTCCATAATGAACTCATCTTTGGTAATCATAAAGGTAATATCATTATTGTATTTCTCAACAAAACACCGAGGAATCCTCTCTCTTTCTTGCATCCATGATTCAAATGATTTGAAAAATAACCACAAATCCTGATCCCTAGACTCATCATCATAAAATATTCTTAAATGATATCTTATTTATATTATAACAGGCATATTATCCAACCAAACAAAATTATTTGCACCAATAATTTCTCTAAGAAAGTAAAACATCAAAAAATGATAAGAGTGCCATACCATAATGGATATTTTGATTATTTTTCCTTCTCTAGGTTATCCATCAATTATTATCTCAAGATATCACATAAATCAATGTCCATACCCCCTTTCTCCATATGGTGAGCAGTGTGTGTAGCTATGGCCAACACATAATTCTCTCTACTAGTGTAATATATCTTGTAACTGATCATCATCAAAGCATATTTAACTATCAAATCATCTATGTCCTTTGTTGTTAGGGCATGCTTGTTGAATTTTGCACTATTTATATTCATTACCATTTCATTTTTTATGGCTTTCATTATAGGAATGGGTCCTTTAAAGCATAACCTAGTAACCACCTTGATAGGTTGCTTGTTGATGAAATTCTGCATATACAACCACAAGAATTTTTCATGTATTTTTCTCAATAAATATCTAACCCACTCATCCACATAACAAAAATAGGGAAATTTTTCTAAACATCTAATTTCTTCTCAATCAAACCCACATACTCTAGCTTCAATTCAAAATCATAACTGATCAATTGGTCTACCCAAAATTCTCCCAACTTAACATGGATGTACATCCTTACATACTTTGTATGCATCACATCATATGGAACACTCAATAATGCACCCTTAGGATTCATTTCCATGGATTTGAAAGGATTCTTCTTAAAGTTAGGTCTTTTCCATCCAAAGACATCAATCACTTGCAGAGTAAACATTACGAAAAAACTAGGGTTTCACATAATACTGATAAATACATTACATTTCTATTGGTGGGGTTTCACACAACACTGGAATCACTTCACCTCTTTTCTATTATTCTCTCCACTTCAATTTCTTGATCATAAATGAGTTTAACATATGTGGAATGAAATATAAACCCTTTTTCTAGTGACCTAATGCACATTAATTTTATTGATTTGGAATGAATTGGAAAAGATTAATGAAGGAGATGAAAAGGTCAAAGATGTAAATTTATATAATTTGGAGGAACAATTTGAGCTCCTGCATATGTCTAAAGATGAGAACATTAAATCCTATGTATAGAGAGTGGATGAGCTGGTAGGTGGAATGTGAGGACTTGGTGCTATAGTGGATGAATCTAGAATCGTGAAGAAATTTCTCAAAATTCTCCTGGATGCATACAGTAAAAAGGTATTTTCTATTGAGGAATATATAGATTATAAGAGATATACTAAAGATAAGTTGTTGATTACTCTAACATCTTATGAAATGGGAAATACTCACTTGAGAAATGGATCAAACACAAAAACTACTTTCAAGGATACAAAATCTAAGATCCAGATGAAAAAAAACTCGATGAAGTAGAAGCTAACTTTGTAAGAAGAATGAAAAAGGGATCTAGTAAATATGAAAGTAAGTTACCTTTTAAATGCTTTAGTTGTGGAGGAATTGGTCATTATGCTTTGAGATGTCCAGAAAGAGCTAAGAAGAATAAACATATATTAAGCAAAGAAAAAAAATGGAAGATGATTAAGAGAGCATATTATGTAAATGAAGATGCTAGTATTTTTGGTGAAGAGTTTGAGTATGGATATTTTAATGATAATTAATGCTTTTTCTTGGCTATAAAATATGAATATACTCCTACTAATATCGAAAGACATGTAAAGGAAAGTGCTCCGAAGAAAGTTGAAAATACTATAATTTATGCCCTACATGCTAAACAGGAAAAGAACTATTGGATTGTTGATAGTGGTTGTTCACATCACATGACTAGTGGCAAGAGTAATTTTAAAAAAAATTAAAATTATGATAGAGGCTTAGTTAAGTTTGGAGATGATACCGGTGCTAAGATTTGTGGAAGAGGTTTAGACAGTTTTGATGGCAAGAATAACACTGATGGTGTCTACTATGTTAAGGGTTTAAGACATAATCTCTTGAGTGTTGGACATATTTGTAGTAAAGGATATAATATTGTATTTGAGGATGAGAGATGTGAAATTAGGAAAGGATCCAGAACTCTAATTACTATTGGAAAGAAGTTTGAAGGAAATATTTATCAACTTAAGGGTATTGATGGACATTGCTTTATGACTCAAATTAATGATAGTTGGTTATGGAACTAGAGGATGTTTCATATGAATTTTGATAACTTGGCGAGGATTAGTATCATTCATGTGTGAGAGATTTATCAAGGATTACAAAGTCTATTGATGCTATTTGCAAGAATTGTCAGTTTGGAAAGCAAGATAGAAACTACTTTAGGTCGATGGAACAATCTAATATCGAACTATTGGATTTGATTCATACATATATTTATGGTCCTACAATAGTAATAAGTATACAAGGTGATAGGTATTTTATGCTTTTGATTGATTATTACTCTAGATATACATGGGTTACTTTCTTATAGAGAAATCTGATGCATTAGACAGATTCAATGCTTTTAAGGCTATGGTAGAGAATGTATAAAATTTGAGAATAAAATGTTTGAGGTATGACAATGGTGGCGAATTCACCTCTAATGAGTTTAATATGTTTTGTAAATTTCATGATATAAAAAGATAGTTATATGCTCTCAGGACTTTTCAGTAGAATGGAGATGTTGAAAGAAAGAACATAACAACTCAAGAAGTTGTTATATCAATGATTAAAAAGATAGGTCTACAGAAAGATTAATGGAGAGAAGCTATTCACACTAATATTTATGTGTTCAATTGAGTTCAAGAAAAAGATAATAGTACATAGACTCCCTATGAGCTATGGTGTGGAAGAATTCCTACTACCAAGTATTTCAAGTTACTTGGAAGAAAATGTTATATCAAAAGGGATGAAGAAAATTTAGCGAAGTTTAATGCTAGATGTGATGAAGGTATCTTCCTTAGATACTCTACTAGAAGTAAAGCTTACAAATGTTTCAATAAAAGACTAAGAAATATTGTAGAAAGCATAAATGTCAAGGTTGATGAACCATTTGAAAGATGGAAAATGGTAACTCTATGGTTTAGGACATAGAAGAATACATTTCACAACTCTCTTTCATTCAATGATAACCCTAGAGATCTCAATCCAATGATGGAAGGGGGAAAGAGATCTTGCTATATGGTTGTCCTAAGGGTTGATTGTAAACTAATGAGGAGTTCACCACCAAGCTAGGGTTTGGAAAAATGTATGGAATGCAAGATCAAATGATTGTAACTCAATTATGTATGAAACTTTACTAAATGAACTATAAATGCAAATAAATCAGAACAAAAAATTGGAAAAGTACAAAGGAACACCTAGAAACTTGAGAGAGCTTGAATGGAGGCTTGAAATGTTGAATAACCTAAAATTTTGGCACACTGGGACTCATACACCAGTCTAGGTGTATCAGTCCTAGACTAGGATTTTTGGGTGAAAACATGAATCTGACTATGTATGATCTAAAGCCACTTAAATATGGAAAAATCACTGAAATGGGACTCATATGTCATAAGTGGCGTATTAGTCCCACTCTACTTTTTTGGGGGTTTAAGTCTTGATTATGATCTCCCATCTTTTCTCTTTCTACTCCACTTTGTTTCTAGATCTAAAACCCTAATTTCAGACTTGTAGAAGACTTTCCATGGAGATGACAACCTTGTGATGACTTGATTACTTTCTTCAACATTTCAACCTAATATTCAAAGGATCTTCAAGCTCCAAGACATCTAGATTTACAATCACATGTGTAAAGAGGAGAAAAACTTGTTGATTGTTAGTGAATAGGGGTTTTCCTTGGTCAAACCCCATTTATGTAATTAAAACAAATGATGAAACAATGAAACAAGGACATGAAACATGAAAAATGATACCTTGAATGATTCCTTGTAAATGACGCCTTGTAAATCTGTAATCTTACATGAAATGACCATGAAGGATGTAGATCTAGATCTTGATTTAAGTGTAGAATAATGCTTGACCTTAGATCTTGAATGCAACATCACAAAACTAGCTCAATAACATGATTGATGCTTGATAATCTTGACATGATGATGGATCTTGAATTGCTGAAAAAATTGATGAAGAGATAAAAGGGAAGTTAGTGCAAGGAACCTCTAACAAATGTTTGTTTGTAGGCATGAAGGTAGGAACAATGTCAAGTTCAAGTCCATCATCAGGTTCGATTGCAAAGGTGGAATCATATTCATGTGCAAACAAGATCAAGGATGCATGACATGATACAAGATTGTAGTATTTTAACCAATGGGTGATATTTGTAGACCATAGGGTATGTGGAAGGCAAGGAGGAACTGAGATAGAGCATGGCACAAGGTAGTACTCATGGGCCATGAGTCATTTTTCAAGGGGGTTGTATGGTGCAAGTGCACCAAGCACATAAGCTTTAGATTAGGGGTCAATAAGTTAAGTATAGGAGTTAAATGTCTTTTTTCATTCAATAAGGTCTATTGAGACAATTTCCATGTAAGTTGGGTCAATTTTGAGTTGTTTGTGTCTGAGTGTCAAAAGTTGCAAAAAAATGTAAAGTTGTCATAGCAACAAATTGTAAAAATGCAACTTTTCTAGAATGTGAAGGGTCATAGTAGTTTAAAAGTATGTTATAGTCATTGGTTGGTTAGAATTTGAATGTGGTGAGTATAAAAATCCTCTAAAAGGCTCAAGCAAGGATTGATAAATGTTGTATTGAAGATGTCATATCAATGACAACATTATTTTTGCATTTTTCTCTATTATTCTATACTTTCCAGTGGTTGTATGATCCCGTACAGTATGCATATTCTCTAAATATTGTTGTATCTTGTAGAGGTATGTAATATATTTCATTTTCATCAAGTTTGAGAGTCTAACATTCAATTTTGAGAGAGATTTCATCAATTTTTTGAGTATGTCTATAAAAGGCCAGTGAAGGGTTAGTTTGGGGTTTAAATGATGATCTAAATCATTCCACCTACTGTCAAGACCTATGACTTAGTGAAATAACTTCTCTCATGGTAGTATAGGTATCCACATAGTTTAGAGGGAAGAGAAGGTAAGTTGTTGGGTTTTGGGTGATGCCCTAGGGAAGAACAAAGTGTTTCTCAAGTGAAAATGGGGTGTTAGAGAAAGGTTTTGGTAAAATGTTCAAGGAATTTCCTATGTAATGGTTTTTTGAGTTTGTGTAGGGTATTTATGAATTGTTGGAGGCATTGGTTGGGTTAGATAATCTCGGGACATAAGACTTTCAATAAACCCTTATCATTTGCATGAAAATTGAGGGTTTTGTGGTTCAACAACTTAGAGGTCATGGATCTATTGAATAATGGTGGAATTTGAAGGTTTTCAACACAATTAAGGACTATCCATTGAGTTTAGGGGTTAACTTGGAATTTTGAGGGTACTTCCTTTGTTAAAGTGGGCTATTTGGTGGCCTAAAACCAGGGACAGTCTATTGATTCTTCATATTTTTTCAAAGGAACCTCATGCAATATTTTGGTATGTTGTATTAGGACCTATTGTGAATCTAAAAAGTTTTCTATGTTGTCTCTATACAAACTTCTCTAAAAGATATTGAGAAAAATAAAATTTTGAGGGGTACAAGCCACTAGGTGTGTTTTTGAGATAAGTTGAGTGGATAGGGTTGAAGGGGTTGGTTTCTTGTTTATACCTGATAATTTTGAGTTTACTAAGTCATCACTACCTTGCTTTTCATCATACTCCCCTTGAGAAGTAGCCACCAACATAATTCTATAAAAATAATGAATCTTAAGATCCACTAGAATGATGCATCTAGTTAAAGAATGGAGGGGTAATAACCACCAAATTCTCTTTGAGATACTCAAAAGTATCCTTATGAAGAGCCTTAGTGAATATATCAACAATTTGATCCTTTGTAGGAACATATTTAAGCTTCACTTCATTCTCCAAAAGCTTCTCTCTTAGAAATTGATATTGAATTGTAATATATGTTTTCCTTGAATGCATTACTGTATTCTTTAAGATATTTATTGCACTTGTGTTGTCACAAAAGATATAGAATGGTTCATCATACACTATTTTGATATGTTTCAGTATTAACCTCATCCAAAACACCTATGTGCAACAAGATGGTTCTCGAATGTACTCAACCTCTATAGTAGACAAAGATATTGTATCTTTTTTCTTACTTAGCCATGATGCTAATATACATCCAAGGAAGAATGCACCACCACCTATACTTTTCTTGTCATCAAAACAACCTTCCCAATATACATTTGTGTAAGCACTCAAAGTGAAGTTAGTAACCTTTGCATACTATAAGCCATTATCAAGAGTTCCCTTCAAGTATCTAAATATCCTCTTCACTATTGTAACATATATCTCTCTAAGATCTTGAAATCTATCTACAAGAAAAACTACATGCATGATATCTGGTCTAGTAGTAGTTAGATATAGCAGTCCGCCAATAATTGATTTATAATTTTTCTATTCAACCTTAGGAGATTCATCATTCTTACTCAGCTTGCAACCACTAACCATGGGAGTACATACCAGTTTAGAGTCTTCCATTCCAAATTTCTTCAACATTTCTTTGACATAGTTTGATTGTGAAATGAATATAACTTTGTTTGTTTGTTTGATTGATTCATAGCCCAAGGAATAAATTCATCTCCCCAAACATAGATATATCAAACTCTTTCTACATCTCTTTTGCAAAATTCTTACACATAGCTTCATTTCCTCCAAAAAATATGTCATCAACATACACAACTACAATCAAGATATGATCATTTTCAACTTTGAAGTAAAGATTACTATATGTGGTACATTTATTAAATCCTTGTTATATCTAATACTTATCCAATCTTCCATACCAATCCCTAGGAGCTTGCTTCAATCCATATAATAACTAAAACCATTCTAGTTGTTCCATGTAGATTTGTTCTTCCAATTCTCCATTTAAGAAAGAAGACTTCACATCTAGTTTATAAACTTTAAAGTCCTTATGCACTGCTAAAGCCAAAAAAAATCTAATAGCTTCCATTCTTGCCACCAAAGAAAATGTCTCCTTAAAGTCTATTCCTTCAACTTATGAGTAGCCCTTACACACAAGCTTTACCTTGTTTTTTACCACTTCTCCATTCTCATTCAGTTTGTTTCTAAATACCCACTTAGTTCCAATTATGTTTTTGTTTGTAGGTCTTGGGACAAGTTCTGAATTCTGATTTTTCTCAATTTGTAGTAGTTCTTCTTCCATAGCCTTTATCCAATGTTCATCTTTGTATGCCTCAAGCACTATTTTAGGTTCAAATTCATAAAGTAAACACAAATTTACCTCTTCTTTAATAAATTTCCTTCTTGCTAACACACCTTTTCTTTTTTCTCCAATGATCTTTTCTTCAAAATGATTCCTGTGCACATACTTAGGGGTTCTAGGTGTCTTTTCTAGAGCTTCTTCCTCTTCAGTTTTTAGTTCCTTTTCCTTAGTATTTTCTTTTTTCTCTATAATTAGGATCATTTGATTCATATCCATCTATCATCACTAAGTTTTGAAAGTCTTCATCAACCTTGATAGTTGCACTCTCAAAAATATTTCTTAGTCTTTTGTTGTAGCATCAATAGGATTTTATTTTAGTAGAGTATCCAAGGAATATTCCTTCATCAGGCCTTGCATCAAATTTTCCTAAATTTTCTTCATCTCTTCTGATATAGTATTTTCTTCCAAACACCTTTAAGTATTTCACAATAGAGATCCTTCCATACCACAAATCAGAGGTAGTATTTGTGTTGTTTACTTTTTCATGAACTGTATTAAGTATATAAATAGCAGTATGAATTTCTTCTCTCCAATAGACTTCTAGCAGGTTTGCTTCTTTCATCATAGTCATTGCAACTTCTTGAATAGTTTTGTTTTTCCTTTCAACTACTCAATTTTGTTAAGGAGTCTTAGGGGTATAAAAGTTACTCTTTATGCCATGATTCTCACAAAACATGTTAAATTCATTGGAGGTAAACTCTCCACCTCTTTCAGACCTTAAATAGTTGATCTTCATATCCATTTCATTCTCAATCATAACTTTAAATGCTTTGGACCTATTTAGGGCTTTATATTTTTCTTTAAGAAAAGTAACCCATGTCATTCTAGAATATTCATCAATAAAAAGCATGAAATACCTATCACCTTGAAGACTTTTTATTCTTGTGGGACTATAAAGATATGTATGAACCAATTCCAGCAATTTGGTAGTAGTTTTTTCTTTTCCTTTGAAAATTCTTGTTTGATTTATAATCTAACAATACTTGTAGATAACATTAATAGGCTTTGTAATATTTGGAAAATCTCTCACTGCTTGAGCTTAATTAATTCTTATAATATTATAAAAATTATTGCGACACATCCTCATGTGCCACAACCAACTTTAATTTATCTAAGTCATAAAACAATTAGCACCCTTGAGTTGATAAAAATTTCTATTTGTCCTTCTTCCAATAGAAATCACAGTTCCAAACCCTTTTCTAATCTCACATCCATCATCTTGAAACATGAAACATTTTTCCAACACTCAAGAGGTTATACCTTAAGCCCTTAATATAGTAAACATCATCAATATTATGCTTCCCATCAAAACTGATTGAACCTATTCCACATATCTTAGCACTTGAATCATCACCAAATATAACAAGTCCTCCATCAAAATTTTCAAGTTTTAAAAAACTTAATATTGTCTTTGATCATATGATTAGAGCATGTACTATCAATGATCCAATAGTTCTTATCCTTTCTAGCATGAAAAGTAGATACCAAGGTACCTTCAGTTCTTTCCTTCTCTCTAGAAGGCATTCCTTCACACATATTTTAGAGTTAGAAGAAAAATATTCATCTTTTTAATCCATGAAAAAGAATTCATCATCATAAATACTTACATCTTCTCTAACATAATATATTTTCTTAATCATCTTACCTTTGTTCTCTTTATTTTTGTCATTCACAACTCTGTTTGGACATCTTGAAGCATAGTGACCTATCTTTCCACAATTGAAACATTTGAAAGGAAACTTACCTTTGTACTTACTAGTGCCCCCTCTCATCCTTCTTACCAAGTTATCTTACACATCATCAAGATCTTCCAAATCTAGTTCTTCAACCTTCTTTGATTTTCCAACCTTAAAATAAGTCTCAACTTTTGCACTATTATTTGTACCAAATTGTCTCATTTCAAATGAAATTAAAGAACCATACAATTGATCTCTAGAATAGTGAACTAGATTTGAAAACTCTTCAATAGTAGAGACTTTATGACTGCAAGCTTTAGGCAAGGTTCTATGAATTTTATTTACCACTTTCGACTCTTTTAATTTTCTACCAAGACCTCTAATGGAGCTGACCACTTCATCTACCCTCTGCATGTACCTTGTAATGTTTTCATCTTCATACATTCACAAGTTCTAAAATGTTATAGTTAAATTTTGCATCTTAGATTGTTTGACCATATCATATCCTTTATAAATACTTTCCAATGTTTACCAATTTTTTTACCTATTTTCAGATTCATAACTTTCACCAATTCAGATTTATAAGACTATTCAAGAGAGCATACCTTGCTTTACTATTTCTTTCCTAAGCTTTGAGTTCAACTTCATTGCTTAGACCACTTTTAAGCATAAAATATCCATTTTGAACTGATTTATAGACATCTCATCCCAGATAATCCAAAAATCCTTCCATGTTTTCCAACATGCATAGTCCATTCCATCAAACATAGGGATCTACTTATTGTGTACCATTCTAGATCTACCTGAAGAGGCTAATTTTTTCTCTAAGGAACCTCACTCTTATACAATTTTTGAATACACAAGATAAGTAAGAGGGGGGTTTATTAGTTGTACCATAAAAATTCAAAACCCTCATACATACTTAGATCAACATTCATGCATTAAACCCTTAAATCTGTTATGTTTATTTAGTATGAGAAGTAAATAACAGAAACTAAAACAACTTAACACCATACACAAGAGAACACTAGATTTACATGGAAAACCCAAGAAGGGAAAAACCACAGCGACAATTAGCTCACAATATAAGTAATATCAATAGAGAATACAACAGGGCTCACTATTAGAGGGATCACTTCCTAAAGAATAAAAGGCCCACTGCCAAGAGACTCACTGCTAGAATAGAAAAGAAGATAGAGAGGGAATGCTACATAGATAAAATAATCTCAATGCAATAGAGAATCCACCACAATGACATCACCTTCACAGTCTAATTGAAGAATGGTAGCCACCTTCTGCTCACTACATTTAGTAAACTAACACATGAAATCTCACACTATGCTTCACATCATTTGCATCTCTTGTATCTATCTTCCCATCCTTCAACAACTCAACTCATACTTATACCATCCTCAACCATGAAACCCTCTCCAAGGTCATCTATACACATAATCCATACAAATTTAAATTAGGTTGGTGCAAAACACTTTTTTGGTAAATAGAAGTGAAATCGGACCACATCCCACCTTATCTAGGACCTAAATATACAATACCACTCAACCACACACTTCTATAAACAATAATTATCCACAACAATTATTATAAACACCAGGTAGGCCGATACCCATACAAACACCATTAAAATTTTAAGTACATTCTTCCTCAAACCCAAGGATGAATTGTAAACCTCACACCATGCTTAAACATGATCTAGAATATTCCTCATACACTTTGAAATCCAATAAAATCCTTTGCAACAACTTCCACCTAAAGAATAAGGAAACCTAGTACACTCAGAAAAGTTTTCCATACATTGTTACTTGAGAAACTGTCTTCCAAAGAACCAAACATCAAACCATTTTGACTAAACAAGTATACCAACACTATCAACACTTCCTCAGAATCATTAGACCTAAAAATATTTTGTAGAGAAATAGAAAGCAAAGAAATTTCTCCCAGACACCTCTGCAATACATAATCACACATTGGTGAACACAACTTCTTTTGTATGATGATCTAAAACATAAATTATTTAATATATAACCTCTAAACAACTATCACCAACATGTTAGAATCACACAAGAAGATATTCAACCTAGAAGAAATGCAAAGAGACACAAGAAAAAACCTATGTAACCCAAAACACCACTGCAACACACTATTTCCTCTTCTTATCAAATTTTCTCAAAAGAACTTGGAAAAAAAGAAATAGATACACATCCTCATCATCTTTAGTACTTCCTCAGCCATAGACAACACTAATGTTGGCACCATTAGCTTTACTAATGACAACATAATGTAACTAATCAAAGAAACAACTACTCACACTCTTGCAACAATCTCATTCAACAATAGACATCAATGACAACACATGCTTGTTGAAATCAATAATGACACTAACTTCTCATACATTCAAAAAAATCTATTGCATGTATAACATTGATTAGGAAATTATTGAAAATTCTAATTTATTTTTCTTCTTCATTCTATATATTTATGTCCAAACTTATTGTAGGAATAATAATAGCCATTAAAATATGAATACCTTTATGTAGTAGGTTGTCTAAGAGGAGGCCTTTCAAATTATTTCTTCTATTTCTAGATATGTTTGAAATTTTTCTTCTTTTCATTCTTCATTCCAACATTGTTTGGAGTCTAATTTACCTTTTAACTTTCTCCTTTCTCAAACCCTAAACCTTCTTTGTCATTAGAAGCCATCTGATTTGCAATCACCTAATCTAGTATTGTGGAACTCTTCTTGAATTTATCTTCTTGATTCTTTTCTTTCTTTAGATCTAATCTTAAAGTTATAATCTCTTGTTCAAGCTTTGAACATTTTTTAGATTTGTTTCATAATTTGGCACTCAGGAAGTCATCAACTCTTTTTCCTTCTTCAACTTGTAATTTCAGATAGGTGATAGTCTCACTTGATTACTTGACCTACTTATTTGTTTCTTTGACTCTTTCTATAGCCTTCTTGAGTTTCTCTCTCATATTCTTAATACATTCATCTACATCACTAAGATTATTTTTGAGATCTCTATTCTCGACTTCTTCTTTATCCAAATCATCAAGGGTTGATTTGAGTTCTTTTTCCATATCAACCTCACAATATTGTTTAGTAAAAATTTAAGGGATAATATATTTTGGAGGAATAGGAAAATTCCTTGTAGCCATGTGTTCAACCTCCAAGATCTACCTCAATGATCAAGCCAATTGAAGGAACCAAGATTTTGTGCCAATTGTTGAACACCTAAAATATTGAGAGGGGAAGGTGAATTAATATTCACTGAAATTCATTAACATCATCAAATTTAAACATCCATTCACTACATCACATTAAACTTATAGTAATAGAAAGGAACATAGAAAGCATGCATCAAATAAAAGAAAACAAGAACACCAAATTTTACATGGAAAACCCAAAAAGGGAAAAACCATAGTCAGGATTAGCTCACATATATTATAACTAGTTATAAGTTATTATAGAATGGCTCATTTCTAAGTGGACTCATTGTATGTAGGACTCACTATCCAGAGAATAAAAAAAATGGCTCACTTCCTAAATGAACTGCTAACAATGCATCTAAATTATGTTGAAGGTACAGTTCCATTGAAGCTAAAAAGCTAACTTAACACACTTCATAGTTAACCACAATTACACTTTTCTCCTCTCTACACCAAATCTCGCACACACAATTATTTATTTCACATCTTACATCTCATACCATAGTTTCACACAATGAATTAACCTTATACATGCCACAGCAAAAATTAGTGTAGGAAACTTTATACCTTTACAATTTCACACTATCTTTGGGTTCTTTAATTAATTATGTGTGCAAGTGATTCCTAACTTAAAAAATGCAAGATAAAACAAGTGAAATGCACAAAATGAAATCACAAACCAACAATCAAGATTGGCCTAGTTAAACTTGAACAAAATAAAAGATAAAATCAAATGTTATACCTTGCACAAGTTGATCTTTGGCTGGCCCTTTTGATGATGATTTGTGTGCTCCTTTCTTTGAAAAAATGGCATGAAAGTAGGATAAAAATGATGGGGATGCAATGGTGGCCATGGATGTGAAATTAGATGAAATATGGAGGCTTGAATATGTTGCAACAATGGAGGTATGGTAGAAAGTTCATGAAAGCTCAAAATTGCATAAGTATTGTGTTGCAAATGAGAAAAAATTATAAGTATTTAGAAAAAGTGCCTCTAAAGGAATGAAGGTCTAATATTTCATCTAGGTTTGGAGATCAAGGGTTAAGATGCCTTGAGGCATCTCAACTCTTGTGGTGAGGACACGTGGAGGATGATGTGGAAGGGAGAAGGTGAAGTGGCTATGAAATGGAGCCACATGGAGGTACTTTCAAGTACCTTGGGGAAGGTGAAAAATACATGACTTGTCTCATCTTCCCCAAATCTTGTAGAGATGTGACAATAGAAGAATATAAAATTCTTCTAAAATCCTCCTTGATTTTGGAGATTGACCAAGGGAAGAACAAGGGGAATCAAAAATTCTCCTTGTAAGGACCTAGAGATGGGGTAAGTGAATTCAAAATTGGATTTTACTCCCTCCAAGGATGTTGGAGGAATATAGTGGAATATATAATTCCACATAGGATGCATTGGGGAGATAAGTTGAATTAAAAATTCCACATGTGCATGTTGGGGAAATAAAAGAGGAATTAAAAATTCCTTAGGGGATGGACTTACCTTCTCCAAATGGAGAAAGGGTTAAATAGGGTTGACTTGGGTACCTTTTCAATAATTGGAAAAAGGACTAGATTAAGGCTTAATTAATCATGATTAAGAGTTGCACAAATGATTAGGCAGACGAATGAGGGATTAACGGAAAGTGGGAAATTATGGAGGATGTGACATTAACCACAATTAGTGATGTTCACATCCTAATCATAGATTAATTAGACTAATATGGATTAGGGAAGGATTATGGAGGATGTGACAAGAGCAAAGAGAAAAGGTGAATTAAAAATTGATTTAATTCACATGGGCCAAAGTGACAAAGTGAAATTAATTAGTCTATTTATTTAATTTAGAGAAGAAAGGGATAAGGTATTTAATTGATTAATTAAAAACCTTAAGAAATTTTAGGGATTAAGTGGGTATTAATTAAATAACAAATTATTTAATTAACATGGAAATGGATGTAGGATAGCTGAGTATGAAGGCGAATTTGACCATATGGACGTGGTCTAATTTAGATGTCTATATTTTTCCCCTCTTTAAAATATCATTAGAATAGTAGTGTTTCAAAGAAGATTAAAATAATTATGACTTGAAAAAGAAAGAGAACTTTAGTAGATGCCCCAGTGTTGCAAGGAAATGGATGGGAAGAATAAATGTGGAAATAGGAAGGGTTATGCCCCCTCGAGAGGGAAGACAGAGAAGAAAAGGGGCCCCAGGTAGCATATCAATAAGAAGAAATGGATGGTACCATGAGGATGGTGATGGAAAACCATGAAATATGGCTTTTGAATGGAGGAAAATAGATGAATGGAGTGAAAATGGCAGAAAAATGAAAAAAATAGGTTAAAAAGGCTAAGAAGGGGTAAAAATGGAAAGGCTAAATAGGGTCAAAAAGTGAAATTAAATAGTAAATTAGAAAAGTTACTATTCAATTTTATTTCATTGTGCACATGTGGTGAGAAGTGTTTGGATAATCAAGAGTGAGATGGAAGACAAGGAGATCATTCACCAAGCAAACATTATGTGAGAGTACTATCATCTATCAGTCATCTCATGATAGGTATGCCCTGAAAACCAAACCTTGTGATTAGATTTGAAGTTTGCATATGTTGTTTGTAGTTTGCATTTTCCCTTTTGAGAAATTGCATTTTCCCTTGTAACATATGGGAAAATGTGTGGTGAAGAATGGGAAAACATGCTTCCACGGGGGAAAATGCACAATGAAAGGGAAAAAAAATGCCCCTATAAGGGGTGGGTGAGAGTACCAT
Source organism: Sequoia sempervirens (assembly GCA_007258455.2). Classification (NCBI taxonomy): domain Eukaryota; kingdom Viridiplantae; phylum Streptophyta; class Pinopsida; order Cupressales; family Cupressaceae; genus Sequoia; species Sequoia sempervirens. The sequence continues at coordinate 416,157,319 of VDFB02000017.1, forward strand.
GACATGAGCGATTGCAAAATCACCCATGTGGGGAAAAGAGAGAACACACTTCCATAGGGGCGACTGTGCTACTGGAGAAGAAATCATGAAATCACTCCTCAAAGGAAATGGCGAGGGAGAAATTATCATCCAAGGGAAAGGGAAAAATGTGAATTCACCCAAAAAGGGGAAGGGTGAATGCAAATTTTCCCACCAAGGGACATGGGGATACAAAGGCGAATACAAATTCTCCTTTATTGAAAGGGGAAAACTTGCGCCTAGGAAAGAAGAACAAGAAAACACACTAATACAATAGGAAAATTCACCATAAGGGGGTTGTAGGAGAAAATGCATCTAATAATGGGTGAATGTGCAAAAAATTAGTATAGGTGACTGCACACTCTACAGAGGTGAGTGTACGAAAATGGGGTAGGAAGAAAAGGGGACAAGAAGAAAAGTGGGAAAAGACATGACAAACTTCCTTTTGTGTGGATGCAGGCCATAGATATGCTATAGACATGGGACAGGCACTTTACTACACTCTCAATCAACAAATTTACACCCAATGATTATGAGACACTAGACCAAACATGATTTTTGCACATTGTAGCATTCCTAGTGATTAGGGCCCATCGACCACTACTGATAGCATTGATGGAGAGATGGAGTTTAGAGACATGTACCTTCTTCCTTCCTATAGGGGAGATGATAGTGATGCTAGAGGACATATAGAAGATAATGAGATTGCTGATTAGGTGCCACATGGTGAGTGGGGGAGCCATATAGCCATTGGAGCAATGCCTACATGCCATGCTTAGGTAGACAAACCTTCCCTACAAGGAGGAGTTGGATATAGATGGATTCATTGGGACTACACTAGCATTTCCATTATTTCTATGTTGCTTGATTAGCGAGATCCTCCTCTTGGATAGGAGCGGGAGATTTTTCAGCCTCAAGATGATTGAGGTTGTCTAAAATATCATGGAGAGGTGATGAGGTGTGTTTGCATAGGGGCCATACATACTAGTGCAACTATACAAAGACATGCACGTAGTATGTTACATGGGAGCATTTAGCATCACCCATGTCACCTTGCTACAAGTACATGCATGGGAGAATATTCAGATCACACAACTAGATATTATGGTAGCAAAGGAGAGAATAGAGGGCCTACCAGTGGCATTTGAGTACGTAGTGGTGATGCACTACAAGCAGCTATAGAGCCTAGAGTACTGGCGTCGAGTGTTTGATGATCTTACAATTGAGTAGATAACATGGAGGCCTTACATGGATCATGATTTCTGGTCTTAGAGAGTAGAGGATTGATTGTATAGGGGGTTCATGTTCACATGATGCAACCTAATTGACATGGACATGTTTATTATAGATATGTACAAACTAGTCCAAGTCACCTAATAGTTTGAGAATTGATAGAATATCTCAACAGTAGAGTAGAGGTACAACCGTATCACCTGGGAGAGAAAATGGGGGAAAGGTTTTCTTGTAGATAGGGTGAGACATGAGTGGGATCGACTGTAGGAGTAGGTATGGACATGGAGAGGAGGCTTGGATGACCTAGCCATGATAGAGAGGTATGTAGTGTGGTGGTAGGGGAGAGTTCCTATGAGGATAACTCCCATTCATATGCATGAGGCAATGGTGGGGGAGGCAATAGGAAGAAAGTAAGAGGAGGTAGAGGCTAGACCCCAGAGGAAGAGGGTGGATAGGTAGGTGGAAGAGCAGAGGACATAGGATGAGGAGAGAGTAGAGATAGATATCCTTGAGGAGAGGACCCTGGTGGTGTATCAACCACTACTTGTAGATGTCACAACTACTAGGCTAGTAGGAACCCAGACACAGATCAAGATCCTACAACATAAATTGTGATAGTCAGATGAGGAGAGGGAGCGAATACAGACAAATGTTGAGAGACTATAGGGTGCACAACCAAGGGTGGGTGAGGGAACTGCAATAGAGATAGATGGTTGTAGGAGAGAGGTGGAGAAGCTACAGGGCTTATTGGAGGTTGTGCAAGGAGAGAGGGATGATGTAGTAAGACAAGTAGAGTAGATGGAGGGACAAGTGGCTGGTATGAGACTAACACATGATTCCTGGGAGATGGAGATGAGCGGCCTACAAAAACAACAAGATAGATACCAGTAGGAGAGGGATGTGGCACATGAATTAGTAGCCTAATATGATGGTAGTGTGTGAGAGGTAGGTTACTAGATGGGAGCCTACTACATAGGCGTGCTTGACCTTTCATAGAGGGTAGATTTGTATACATTGGTTATTGTTGTGAGAGAAGGGCCATCATGGTCATGACTCACATAGTCTAGAGGATCCAGTGGGTATATGGAGATGCCACCGCAAGATAGGTTAGATGTGTGGAAGTCACTACAACATTCAAATGTAGCTAGCAGTGGTTATTTAGGGTAGGGGTGCAGATAGGATGAGGAGGAGAGTATCCCAATTTTGATAGGTACACGACATGTGATATATGTAGATGCAAATCCCATGTACAAACTCATTTGATAGATTGAGGTAGAGATACTTTATATTCTTGTTGATTCAAGACACATGATACATCAGCTATACTTGTATCCATTTGTACATTTGATTATGCTATATATGTACTAATTATTTGATGGACACTATGTGGACTATGATTATAGACTACGTCATGGACATTATGGACTTTATTATGGACTATATGGATTTCTATTTTTATATATATAACGTTATTGATTATGATGATTCCCTATTTATGATGTCTATGTGATGCATTGGATGTTCATTATTCATGTATGTATGATTATGATTATGATGGATTCATTGACTATGACATGCATGATATGGATGATATGGATTATTTCTAACACTTTGTGATCTAGGATTTGGTGTTTTATTATTTATGATTATGATATGTATGTGATACTAATGATTGGTGATGTAGATGGTGACATGATTGTGATCTATTATGCATGTATATGAGATGGGAATATGTGGTTATGTATGACATTTATATTCATGTATAAGGTGATGATGCATGATTATCAATGTATGATATGACATAAATGTGGATAAACTATGAATATGTATAATGCCATTGATGGACTAAATGAATCTAATGGAATGGAATACAATTGATGAAACAAACATAATGCAAAAATATTAATGTGCTCAAAATAAAAAATCTATATTATTCTAAACAATTCAAACTAATAATGAAAATACAAATGATGATAAAATAAGATGCTTAGAATAAAAAATCTATATTATTCTAAATAAATTAATCAATGAAATGATAATGAAATGGATAATGCAATCTAATGAAATGATAATGAAATGGATAATGCAACCTAAATGAAATGATAATGAAATGGATAATGAAATCTAATGAAATGATAATGAAATGGATAATGGAACCTAAATGAAATAATAATGAATGGATAATGCAATCTAATGAAACCTAATTAAATGAACCTAAATGATAACAAAATTGCAAAGTGGAATGGATCATGATGGGTGATATAGTGTACCTATCAAGACTATAGGGGCCTTGATAGGAAGAATAGGTGGTAGATATCATTTGCACAACCAAAAACAAAAATCATAGGTTAGGGAAAATGGATTGAGACAAATGAAATGCAATGGGGGCATAAATGAAATGAAAATATAATGCCATTCTATCACATTAGGAGCATTGAATTTTACTATAGCATAGGACACTATATGCTAGGGTATGAAGAACCAAGGCCAATTGGTATCCAATGCATAGGATTGACAAAAAAAAAAAAAGGTTATACCAACATCCAAAAGTCACAATGGCTTTGGCAGGGCCTTGTAATGCCTTGCATAACCACCCCATTTTTGTTTTTGGTCAAAATGGGCCCCCGTTTGTTTTTTTTGTTCTTGGTGTTCTTTTTTGGGTCTTAGGAGTTGTTCTTTTTCTCCTAAATATTTGTTTTCTTTGTTTTTCAGGTTTAGGTTTCAGGAAGGAACATGCACTTGTTACTTTTCAAAGGTTCAACTCCCTATTTGTGTCTCGATCCCAACCTCGTATTTTCCTTGTCTTGTCTGTGTTCCTTCAGGTTTGGGTTGCGAACTGGCATTGACACTTGTTACTTTCTGAAGTATAAGTTTCTGTGCATGTTACGATCCCATTCTCCATGCTTTGTCTTGTCTTTTTCTTTGTGTGTTAGAGTTGAGTTTCAGATCAAAATAATTACTTTGCACCCTTCAAGATGTAAGTTCTTGCTTTTGAGTGGATCTTGACCTCTTCTTGTTGTTTTGTGCATTTGTCTTGTGTCGAAGTCAGGTTTTAGACTACAACTGGAATCAAGAACTCTTTAAATTTCTTGTTCTTGTTTTCAACCCAATTCCAACATCTGACTCCTTTTGAGTCTTTTAGGATCAGACCTCAGACCATGACTTGAAATTTGCACCTTTTGAAAGTTTTGGTTTCATCTTGAGTCCAGATCCCAGTTCCCACTTTCTTTGCATGTTTCAAGATTGAACTTTGTACTGTGACTTGCACTTTAAACTTTTCAAATTTTTGGGTTAATCTCTCAACCCGATTTCGACTGCCACTTTGTTTTGTCTATTTGTTAGGTCTCGAACTGTAGGTCATCGACTGAACTTTGCACTTTTGGAAAGCTCGGTCTCGGTCCATGTCACGATCTTGAATCCCCTTGTCTTCATTCTTGCAGTCTCATATTTATGATGTCCACCCCGATCCTGAGGCCCAACCAACCTGCAATTAATGTCATAATTGCTCACACACATGAACGAGTTTTTATTCCACTAATCCTTGATTTTTTTCATTCTACTTTGTAGAATTTGGAAAAGTGAACGAGAGTGACATCAAGCTAGGATTTGGAGGGAGTGCTTCGATTTGTCACTATGCTATCAAAATTATTGGTTGTGTTTAATGGTGGGTGTTTTCGCTTTTCCTTCTTTTTTCCTTGTTTTTGTTTCATCTGCATTTTCTTTGGGTGTGTGTGTTTTTTTGCTTTCTTTTCCTGCTTGCTCCTTGTTTGTTTCATTTCAATTTTTCTTCATCCTCGAACCCCTTGGTTAATTTAGCATGTTTTTATTTTCTTGCATTGTGCCCTAGCTTTCTAGGGTTTTGGTCAAAGTTTGGGTCAGAGTGTGTTTGAATTGTCAAATTTGAAGTTCTGACCATTTCAAAACAAAGTTTTTGATCCTAACACATAACTCGATCCTGAAGGAACATTTTAGGATATTGTTATAGTTATTTTTTCCTTCGCTACTCTTGTTGTATGATTCTCGATTCCCGCATATATTTTAGGATTAGGGATTTAAACTACACTTAGGGTTATGCAACTATCTAGTCTAGTTACTTCACTCGCTCTAAGCCCAACTTCTAGTATCTTATTAGGATCGGGTATTGGATCACCACCGTAATGTTAAAGAGGTTTGAAAAAAAGTGCTATTCCAAGTCCCACTTCTAATCCCCACATTACCGTCATGATCAAAAGTCAGATCGACACCAAATCATTGATACATCAATAAACACATTGACCTAGTATCACCCCAATCTCGAATCCCATTATCTTATTGGGATAATAACTCGGAGTTGACCCGTTCCAAATATACATACTTAATGTCTAGTTCACAATGGAGTCTTGACAATGATTCTTGATATCCTATTGGGATCAAAACTTGGGAAGCTACTTACACTTGTCCATTATTATGGGCCTAGTTCTGAATGACAGCCAGATCATGACTTTTGATTCAACATCGGGATCAAAACTTTGAAAGACCCCCTTCATTGATTGCATTTGCTAACTACCACTACCTAGTAATGACCCAATCCTAACTCCCAACCATATTGAGGGATCAAACCATAGATTCATATTGAACTCGTTTGACCACTAGATATGGTGCCTAGTCATGACCCGATCTCGACCTTTGACAGGATTCAGTTTATGCTTAAAAGAGTTAAGTTATTAGTTCTATTCTGAACCCAAAACCCGAAGATGTTGAACTAACTTGTTGAATTGGATTTTAGCTTGAATTGATGTTAATATAATATGAATGCTTCTATTTAAATTGTTTCTCACATATCTTTCCTTTTTCCTAATAACTATCAGCATTGTAGGATAACTAACAAATTTTTGACTTTGAAGAGGAAGTACCTACTGACGAAGTGCCTATTGAGGGAACATCTGAAGGAAAATTAAAGAGAGAAAAGGATAAGAGGTTAAAGCCAAAACAATTTCCTCATACTATGAAGTATAAGTTCCAAGGGAACCTAGTTCCATCTAAGTTTGAGTCCAAGGTTATGAACATCACTAACAAATTGGTGGGACACATGGATTTGGAGTAGTTTCACATAGATACCTCTTTAGATTATGCTGCCCCAAGAGAAAAGAGAATTGCAGAGTTAGGGCTAGCTCATGTGGCTAGTTTTCCTATTGTTGTATAGTGTCCTGAGTTTATTCTAATTGTTGCACAACATACAATCCTACTCAGAGGAAATGCATGGATGCTCAGGGTAATGTAATCATTGATTTAACCTTGGAAATGATTAGACTCCTTTTTGACCCTCCTCCTTACCCCAATCTTAAGATTATGACTAAAGATAAAGCACTTGAACTATGAGAAAATGACATGGATGGGAAAAATCATCTTATAAAAAAATGGTGGTTGAAGAAAGAGAAGAAGTTAGTGAAGAAAGTGCCACCTAACCCCAAGAGGTTAGAATTTTATGAAGATATAAGGGATATGGTCACGTTACTGGCCAGAGTATTTGGAAAACCAAATTCTCGTGTCTTTGAACACTAGATGTTTCATTTCATCCAATTGATTCTAGATGGAAAACAATACTTAGATTGGGGGTAGATTACCTCAGATAAAATTCATGACCAGCTCCTTAAAGTAACACAAACTAAGATATTTTATTTGTCTTCTTATGTCATTTACTTTGTAGTAAGGATCAAAAGGTTTCTTGTGTTGAACACTAAAGGTTCAATGGATGATGACCTAGATCAAAGGAAGGTTTGGGAACATTATAACCAACTTGATCTTCAGGAGGTAGAAAAATATTTCAAAAGGTTCAACGATGCTTTTTTATATGTAATCAATTAGCTAACAAGTGACATTGGTTTAAGATTGTCACAGGAAGCTCTAGAGTTCATTCAGGAATGGGGGTATTGGTTTATTCAATACCCCAATTCTACTTATATCAGATTATTTGTTTTTTATGGTCACCTTTTTAATCTGCCAAGGTTTTGTGGTGATAGGTGGATTTTAATGGAGTTTGCTCGACAAGCTACAGAAGTAAATGCTAAATTCTCCTCACAACATAAGACTGTTGCTCATTCTTTCCCCATGCAATTGGGATTCTAGTCTTGTTCTTCTTTAGTAATGGCTAAGTCAGCAACAGAGGAATTTTAGGCTCGAAATTTCTAGCAGCACACTTTCAGAAAATCCTTTGATCCAAAGAATAAAATGTATGTGTTGTACCCTTCTTAGTTTCCTAATCATCAACCAATTCTTGAGGATTTTTGGTCCAACCTTCAGGATTAGTTTGAGGTAAAAAAATAGGGGTATGAAAGGTTAACAATTCCCCATATGAGAGATATTGATGTTAAAATGGATATTCTTGAAGGTACTATTGATGATGGGATCACACTTGATCTTAGGTATGATATGGATAAAGTGGCCACAAATATTTTTGAGCCCATCAATTGGGTGGAAAAACAAGAAACTAAGATCCAAAAAATATCACGGGGAGTGGCAAACAGAAGCTTGAAATGGATTGAACTCCAGTTAAAGTAGCCTAGAGTTTGGGATTCAAAGAAAAGAGGCTCTAGTAGTGAACCTACTTCTTCTATGGAAAAAAAACAATACAAAAGATTAAAGAGGGTGTTACAACAAGGGAAACAACCATAGAAGAGCCTACTTCAACAGAAGAAGATATATCATTATAGCAGATTGATGATGCTTTGTGTAAAACAAAGGTTACTTATGAGGCAACTATTGTTAGGGTTACTTTAGGTTTTGGTGTCAAACCCTTAACTGTTGTGCATCCTGGTGAATAAATTTTTGAAGAATGACATGCTACTATCCCTCCACAAACCAAGGATACCACTTCAACTGTGCCGCCAACTTCAAGAATGACAACTATTGAAGAAGAGAGATCTCATGTGATTGATGTAGGAAATATTTCTTTAGATTTCAAAAGAACTTCATCTCAAAAAGGAGAAGGACCTAAATGGGAAGAATATATAAAGAAGTTTGAAGAGGACCTAGGAGAAGAGGAAACTATGTTTGAAACTAGTAGCTTGTATAGTGAAGAATTTAGGTTGAATGAAGTGTTGACTAAAAAAGAGTTGGAGGAATTAATGGAATGTGCCCAAAGGTTAGCTGTTGAACAAGCTTCTCAAGAAGAAGAACAAAAAGGAAAATTTGAAGAGCTAGCCTAAGAGAAGGAAGCTGTTGAGAAACTAAAGAGAGTAGAAGAAGAGGATCTTAAACGGGAATTGAAAGTTGCACAGGAGGATGTTGCAAGGAAAGAGGAAGAAATGAAGAATATAGAAGGCATTAGAGCTCAGAATGAGAGAATAAAGTAAGAATGGTTACATAAAGAATAGGAAGATCAACAAAAGTCTTCTTCTCAGAAAACTATTGAGGCAATTTCTTCTACACATCCATCTTCAACACCTCCCAATGTTCAACAAGTAACTACTCAGCCAGCTGCACCCACTTGGCTCAAATTGAATTTAGAGAAGAGGGAGAAAGTACAAGCCCAACCAGTGAAGTTGGACTAGATGAAGGTATAAATAGATAAAGTGAAGTCAAGGAAAAAGCCTCATGTTGTGCATTAAACCAAGTTGACTAATAAAGATGATAGAGAATTGTAGCCTGAGGATTATCAGATAAGCACTATTAATCTAGGGAAGCATACTAGGTGTATACATTCGAATTATACTGATTGATCTCGTGCACTTGATCCTGATTTACTAACATCGGTTATGCATAAATCATCTCTTTGCTAACCATTTAATTGAATAATCTTTATTCGATTAAATTCATCATAATTCCTCCGTTAATTAAATAAATCACTTTATTTGATTAAATCATTATCTTCTATTAATTAAATAAATCATTTTATTTGATTAATCCTAATGTTCCTCTTTTAATTAAATAAATCACTTTATTTCATTAAATCATAATACTCCTTTAGTTAAATAAATTAACCTTTACTTGATTAAATCTAACATCATCTCTTCTAATTAAATAAATGAAACTTTATATAATTAAATCTAATGTCCATTATTCCTCCCATTTGATTTAAATAAATCCAAAAATCTAAGTCAAATGTCAAATCAAACTAATCTTCATCTAAGTTAATCAAATCCTGATTAACTCTAACACTAATCCATCAAATCCTCTAGATTTTGCAACTTTCACAAGTAAATCAATTTAGTTGATTTATAAATTCTTCTATTTTCATACAAAAGGGCATCAAGTTGGAATATTCCTCCATTTTGAATTCTCCCTCCCAAAAGGTCTTGTCCTCCAACATGGCATCAAAAGCCTCTTACAATTTCTTTTTATTGAGCCAAGTAGCATTAACTCCTCTTTCTCATCTTCCTCCACAAGCTAACTTTCAAATTTCAAATTTCCACCTAATAGCATTTATTTGCACATTCATCAAAATGTGCTCCACCTCCCTTTAATAGCATGTTGACAAGTGGAATTTTTCTATTGGTTCATCTTTTGTTCCACATTCATCATATTTGTTCATTCTTCCATCCTTCATTCCTATAAATGGAGGACTCTTTTACTAATTTGGGATCGACAATTGATGCAAAGTCATTATCTACACATTTTATGGAGGTTCATCTATTGTTCATAAATTTTTCATAATTTCCATCCACCATAGCTAGGTTATTGAAAATTTCATCAAGGAGCATCATTGTTCATCATCAAATCTTGCAAGGAATTGGGAAAAGGCTATTTTCCACATCAAAATAGCACCAATTCCCCCATGGGATTGAGAGTTTGAGCATTTGAATAGGATTTAGATTGCTTTCACTTGTTTTCTTTACTTCATTTCTTGTTCATCATGGTTCAAATGAATCTTATGGGGAATGCTAGTTTAGATTTGTATAATTGACTAACATTGTGTTGTTTGCTCATGTTTGTGCAGGTCTAGAGCCACCATTCACACTAGGAATCAACAAATCAATTTGATAGATAATGTTTCCACCACCACCAACTCAAGGTTAATTAAAGATAAGTAAGCCAAAGATGAGCTTAAGGAAGAAGTAGGAAAGATGAATTTTCTAAAGGAATTAATTTTATCCACTCCTAAGTATCCTACACCATCAGAGGTCCCTATTCTGATGAGTCGAAAAGAGGTGGATGGTTTGAATGAAATGAAAAAGAAGGCCACATGGTTTGATAATTGGTTTAATGCTTTTAAATATGACATAGATAAGAATTTGGATGAAGGTGTTAAATATTATATTGTAGGCCTTAAACTATTTAAAACAATAGAAGAATCTGTAAGAAAATGGTGGGAAGAAGAAGTGGAGCTTAGATAACACTTGGGAAAGCTACAGGAGATTGCCAAAATTTTTGATGAAGAATTGGTCCAGTCACAAATTGTGGGTGATGAGGACCCTGAATTTATTTCAAAGTCTATTAATGTATCTGTTTTCAAAATGTAGAATCTTCTTGAACAAAGAATAGTCATGCTTAAGGACATTCATGATATATGGGAATAGGCAAGCATCTTTGAAGATATTATTTCAAAACTTATTGATAAAACTTTACCTCCAGATCAGAGACTTGAATCATCAGGGGAAATAAAATATGCTTGGGAGGAAAGACTTGAAAAAATAATGAAGGAGATACTATTGAGTTGAAACTCATGGATAGGTTGATAGACATCATATGTGACATGTAGTGGGAAGTCACAAAAATTTCTCAGTTGAGAGAAATTGTTGCTACAATGGAGAAGAAATTTGTAGATTCAAAGTTTAAAGCTCACTAGGTCGATGGACCTGATGATGATATGTTGAAGCAAATTTTCACCAATTATGATGAGTATCATGGGGCTTCTCACGAGAATAACAAGTGAAAGAAACTATTTCAGTTATCTTTTTAGACAACAATACTTTCATGGTGGTTTTTGAGCAAATGGTCTGGATTTTTATTGAGGAATCAGATGGTGTACCTTTTTAGCTCCAACAATTCTAGCAAATACAAACACTTGGAGCTAACTAGGCCTCCCTAAAATTGTGGATCTTAGCCCCAGATTGTGGATCTTAATTTTTGATAGGAGGAATTGATGCTAATTTTGTCTATTTTTGAGAATTCTCTCCTCATTGTAAAGGTTGGCTAATTGAAGTTAGATTGGCTACCTAAAGAGAGATTAGATACAGTTTACTAATTTTTATAGCTTTTTATGTAGAGATACTCAAACACTTTTTACAACTTTAATTCAATTAGTTTTATTTCAAAAATTTGTTAGTTTAATGATGATGTTAATGAACAATGGTTAGTCATATTCCAGTGAGGTTTGTTGTGCATAAATGTTTCTTATTTGATGGAAATTAGTAGAAGACTCTGAATCTGAAACCATTTCATTGCATTTTCTATGGATGATATTTCTTTATATTTGTTGATTTGTTAATTTTGGTGATGAGCTTGTGATATTTTGTAATTGAAAAGAAGGTTTTCAAAAAAAAAGTGATGATGAATGGTTGTATTCTTTAAATTTGCACTGTAAATGGATGCAATGGTATGAATTATTCTATAGATTGTGTTTTTATATGGTTCTAGTTGGTTAAGAAAGAACTCGTTATGAAGTTTGCTTGTTTGAATAGAAAGAAATCTATGTTCATGTGTTGTCCTAATCCTTGTTCTATTTTTTTCATTTATTTATACCCCCGAAACGTTAGATGAGTCTGTACTATCCATTTTGTACTCATTTATTAGAAATCCCCTTGAACATTATGGTTACATGGACCAATGAGTAATAGCAACAAAATTGAGACCCAAGTACAAAGACCTTGGAAGAAAGGTGGTTTTAGATCATTTGTCTTTTTCAGGAGAAACAAAGTAGAAATATTATGTTTTAACATCACTGTGCTAATTTTTACCATCAATAGAACTGGTGCTAGAAGGAGGGCACATAGGAAAAAACTAGAGCAAATCAGGGCCTTTTCACCTAATAGGATTGAAAGAGTTCTCAAATCTACTACAAATCCAGAACCATTAGTTGAACTCCAAACCCTTGTTAGACCTAGAGCTCGTAGGGTTTTGATCCCACCACCATTAACACCACCACTCACTCCACCTAGATTTCCACCAATACCATAGCTAGCACAACCAAATCCACCACCACCCATGTCATTCTTTGTGAATAATCCTTCGCCACTGGGAAATATTCTTGGTGGCATATACAAAATTCCTAAGAATCTAGAGAAAAATTTCCCCAAGTACGCTCATGGAGAGTCACGAAGTACTAAAGAGCACATACAGGCATTCAAAGATGCCTATAACCAGGCTCAAATTTCTCACCATGTTGCATGTAGACTATTCCCCTACTTGTTGGGAGATATGGCCTACAATTGGTATTTGAACTTTCCTATTGTATCCATCCTAAGTTAGAAAAATTTGGAAGATGCTTTTATTAACCAATTTTGGGTCTATGTCGACCCTGCCATCTTATACCACCAATTTTCCACAATAAGGAATGAACCACATGAACCATTGCCTCTGTTTAACAAATGATTCCAAAGGATGTATAGGTGATTACAAGAACCATACTTGGTGGTCGAGAACATCACCATTCAAGTATATTTAAAATCGATAGACCCCTTGATTGGCTTATTTCTGTAAATAACCTACCTGGTACTAGACATTGATTCCCTATCTAAGGTATATCACCTAGCCATTAAATTGCATAAGTAAATAAGTTCACAAGTAGGGGGTTTAGGTGGGTTTTTTCCTTCATTAGGATATCAAATTCCTAATCCAACCCCTTTGTTCAATACAATCCCATGGATGTCCCACTCTACATATGGACCCTTAGCTAAGTTATATCCTCCACCCCCTCAAACATTCTTTAACACTGGGACACTAGACCCCTCCCAGCAAAATAAAAATTCTCATAATCCTGCTAGAGGATCTACCTGCATGACACACTCATCGGTTGTAACTACTACAAAAAGTGAGTGTACCATTCATTTCACAACAAAGTTAGAAACTCTAAAGAAAAACTTATCCTAGGTGACCAGTGAGATGGAACAACTCAAGTTTACCCCCCCTCAAAATCAAAATCAAAATCACTAGAATTAGGGAGGGTATTCCAAGCAAAATAATTACTCCAACAAGAATACCAACTAGAATCAAAGAAGTTTACAAAGCTAAAATTTCTGCAACCAAAACTATCAAAACCAGAATAGGGTTTACAACCAAAGGCCTAATAACAAGAGGAAGTGGAACACTAGACAAAACAATGGGGGAGTTTCCCACAATTATCAAGCCAGTGAAGATAAACCACACACTACAAATGTTATAGATCTAAACTTCATGACTAACTAGTATAGGTTGCATGACACCACAACACATTCTAAAGTCAACTCTCCAGAGATTGAAAAATTAATGTTGGAATCAAGCAACACTAAGAGGGGGGGTGAATCAGTGTTCTACAATTTTTAACTTTATTAATTTGATCTCTAAAGAACTGATAACATTCAACCAAAAGAAATATGAATGAACATACAACCACAATACCATAACACATGGAGTTTTACATTGAAACCCTGTTAGGGGAAAAATCATGATGGAGGTCAATCCACAATATGATCTGAGTATACTCAAAAAGATGTTTACAAAAAATGGGAATGCACTTGCATTCAAGCACACTGCCTATAGCTCACTGCTCAAAAATAGAAATGCTTACTACCTTACAAAAGTGTTTGGATAACATCCAAAATATTTGAACTGAGAAGGTAGCATCTACTAATACCTTATTATAGTTCTAGTTAAGCTCATCAATCAAAATTTTGACCTTTTGTCTAATTCTTCTCTTCTGATTTGTCTACTTCAACTTGCATCACAAAAACCTTTTAGGCACAAGTGAAGCTATGCATAATTTCTTTACGATCCTTCTTATTTTTGCATTACACATCAACACATTTCGTACATATATCAAAATGATATAATCAATCACTTATATATATCTGCAACTAAAGATTTAATCTCTACATGTCATCTCTAAAAAAATATGAAATATTTACCAACTGTCAGCTCAATCCATAATTAAATTTCAATGCACACAACCAAATTCAGCCACAACATAGTGAGGACCCAAATCAACATTCTCAAACACAAAAATACTTAAACAATTACTCCTAAAATATCCGTAGTGGATATATTCACTTAGTTGTCCTTCAAGCACTGTTAAACAAAAAATTAATGAACTGCATCTTCTAACTTTCACACAGATCAATATGAGGCTCTAAGAATAAATAATAATAGATATCATATACCAAACAACCTTCCCTAAGATCTACAAGTCAAAATGATAACAAAAAATTGCATATGAGTCGATGAACACAATTCTATCGGATGCTCTGTTCTTGCTTAATAGTTAAACACTGATCTTCAATCTGACTTCCGGTATGATCAAATGATGATGTGTGGATCGAATATCTCACTACATTTTCCATCAATGACAACACCATATGACATGTGTAGTGTCTCTTGCCAACAATCTCCCCCTTTGACATTGATGGCAACACTTAGTGAAAAATGACTAAGTGTTGGATTAGGACAAACATGAATACACTACCTACCTTCAAAAAACACAAATCCCCCTGAGATGATTAAGGTATTTTTCACTATCCCATTCTCCCCCTTTGACATCAATGGCAAAGGTAGGAATCCACATAAAAAAATCCAAACAAAAATTGCTATGAACAAATTGCATATGTACAAATAGGATTCTACAACTTACATAAACTTGAATAGATTTGCAAAATTGTTCTTCAACAGATTCAAACTCATGTCCCAACTCTTCTTGAGACCCTCCAAGATAGTCATGTGACCACATAATAAGTAAGATTGCATCTTTCTTGATTCAAGGCTCACCGGATCACCGACCACCATAGCATCTTGTGCTTCCTTCAATGCACTCAACATTGTTTCCATCTTAAGACCAATTAGTCCTCTAAGCTCACAAACCCTTTCAAACATTTTACCTTCTTCATGCTTCAAAATTTTGATCTTGTCAAACATGGATATGACTTGACCTTCTTTCTTTCCAACAGAAATAGTTAGAGGATCAAATGCTTGAGTGATATCAGCTAACTGTTTCTCACATTCTTTCACTTTCTTTTCAATATCCTTAGTGAATTTTGATAAAGATGGACATGAATTACAAATGTTATCACCTTTAGACAAAGCACCTTGAATATTCTTTACACAAGTAGCTAATAGATATTTATCATTAGCTATCATCCCTTTCAACCTACCGAACCTTTTATCATCAAACTCCTTCTGAACCTAATCCATAGTTGACTTCTCAATTGACTCAAAGTGAGTACTTATAGAGTTTACAAGATTCTTCAATTGACCATATGGAGAATCAGATGAATCTTTGAAAAATGAAGGAATGATCTTCTCCAGAATATTGGATGCAAGATTCAACATCTCACCATCTTCAATATGTGATTTTATAGTTTCTTCCCTTGCCTTGCCTTGTGCAAATGATGCAACTTTTAGTTTCTCAATGGGAGAAAAAGTAGCCAAATTGTTAGGACCTCTAATCAATTCATGATAAAACTCTTCCTATTGCTCTTCTAAAAAATCCTTCACTGCCTTGGCAGTGTCTCTTGCTTCCATTGGAATCTCCTTCACTTCATCCTTCTTCATTTCAATCACTAATTCTTGCATGGATTCATGAATCTCTTTTTCTTCAACTGTCACTACTTCAGGAGCTTTAGTCTCCATAGGAATTTCAGCATCATGTATATATAGAGGATTTAGAGTGTTCTCATATGTATCTCCTTTTACCTCTTCTACTACTAGATCAGATGAGACATCTTCATCATGCACTTCTTCAAAAACAACATTTTATCTGTTCTTTAACAGAATTTCCTTGAGGATTTTCTCAATATCCTTTGCAACCTCTTCAGTCTGACCAATCATCAGCTTGTTCACCCTTGTTTTACTCTTAAAATCCCTTTTTGCTTCATTTAGTATATTCTTCATTTCTTCCAATGACATCACTGGACACAAATCAATAAGTATTCGTTCTCTAATTTTCTCTTCTTCTATCCTTGCACTCACTCTTCTCATTTCTAAAACTTCATACAAACTTTTGGGTAATGCAGACATTATTTCAATAAGAGTGATATTGAAATTATTCAAGTGCTTTATTGAAGCTTCCTCAAGAACTCTTTGACTAGCACTATCAAAGGGGCCATACCATTCACAAAGAGGCCTAAGATTACCATCCTTAATCAATTCCTTCTCCACTTCTTCTATAGACATACCTGATTTGTCTATTTTCATCTTTTTCTTTCATTTCTCTTCACTAGAGGGCTTGTCCTTAGAGACTTTTATTTTGCTTTGTGCCTTTTTGCTTGATTTCTCTTATATCTTCATTAGATTTAGTCTCTTCATCTTTAGAAACAACAACATAAACTCTTGTGATCTTGTCCTTCTTCCTTTTTACTTCTCTCCCAGATGACTTGGCTTGATCTTTCACAAGACTTGACTTCTTTGCAGGACCAGATGAGAGATTAGATCTTCTTGTAGATCTAGTTTAGGTAGAGGATGTTGTCAAACTAGCAGATTCAATTCTAGTTGATTCTCCTGATTCAAATTCTTCTCTCTTTCTTCTAGCTTCTCTCACGGCTTCTGTAGATATACCCATGCTCTCTGCAAAGGCTTCCACTTCCTTCCTTACTCTTCGGACTATCATTGGCTTCTTCAACTACTCATGTACTTTCATATCCTTTTCTTCATAGGTTCCAAACCTCTCTTCTGCTAGATCCCAAAGTTTACTCAACAAATGTTGTGCATATAGTTCCAAGATGTTCTCCTCAACTTCATAGCCCATTGGCATAATCTGGTATGTTCTAGGATCTGTAGCTTCCATCAAGCATTGATCAATATCAACCATAAAATAGATAGTGTCCTTATACTTCTCCATAATAGAAGTAGGAATTCTTTCTCTTGCTTGCATTTCATTATGAAAGCTCTTGAAATAACCTCAGATTGCAGCTTTCTTTGCTTTACTATCACCAAATTTGAATAGCTACAAGCTTATTTTCTTTCCATTGAACTTTTACAAAACCCAAAGCTTCATTCATAAAGTAAAAGAATAAAAAAATAGCAGATTACCATATTTGAAGTAGTTCTTATCTTTCTTGATCTTACCAAGTTTCTCCATTAAGTGGCTTCGAAGTAACTCACATAGACCATACTAGATGCATTCTCATTCACCATCTGACATGTTGCATAAATAGTTGTACCGGATAAAGAATTATCTTGGCTAGAATGATATATCTTGTAACCAATGACCATAGATGCAAATTTGACATCTACTTCAATGATATCATGAATTGTCATAGCTCTTTTCTCAAACAATGAACTGGTTGCATCAATAACTATTTGATTCTTCATAGACTTCAATATCGGCAACTCACCGAAGGAATTTAAAACTATAACAGTGCTTATGGATTCTTTTGTAATCTTTAAAGGTTGACTCAACCACATAAATTCAGCATGAAATTAGCTCAAAATATACCGAACCCACTCATTTTCTTCAAACACGAGAAATTTTACAATTTGTGTGAATTTCTTCTCCTCTAGGGTTTTGAATTTAGGATTTACCTTGAAATCTTCTCCAATTATATGATTTGAGTACAAATTCAACAATTGTGAGCTTCCTAACATGAATGTATGCCCTAATGTCTTCAATATGCAAGACGTCACACGGAATAGACGAAAATACACCTAAGAGATCTATATCAATAGATTTGAAAGGATGCCACTTGAATTTTGGATGGGGTCTATCCTTGATATCAAATACCAATGAAGTGGCCATTTTCACAAATTCACAAGTTCACAAGTTTCCCGATAAATACCTTTTCGCCGGATTAAGGCTTGATCGCCAAATCACTTTCAAACTTGAATCTTTGCCAAATTTTGCTAAAGTTCACTTCAGAGCTCTCCAACCTTCTTCTTCTCAAAGTGAAAAGTGACAAATGAGGGATACAAATGACCTTTTATCATTTGCACACCTAACTTTTTTTGTCGCAATAAATACTTTTTCCCTAACTCATTCGGATACCCTGTTTCTATACACTGTGAAGGATAACTCTTCTGTGGACTTTCAACTCTCCATAAATACTCTCTCCAACTATTCAATAGAATATGTAGATCATCAATGCAATTATTGCACTCATCCACATCCCAGTACCAACTATCGACAGGGTGTTTGAAGAATTTTCTTGAGAACTCCCCCTAGTCCAGAGGCCTAAAACTAATTCCTAGAGGAATTACTAGATCCAAAATATGGTGTGGAATCATTTTCTGCTATAGAGGGACTCTTCTTCACCCATATCTTCTTCATTTGCTTCCTGATCTCATATGCAGTAACTTTTCCTTTCCCCTTTTCATCCTTCTGCATGTTTCTCCTTTGATTTACCAAACCTCTTCTACAAAGTCTAGTAATGTGATGGGATTTGTTACAATTGTAGCACACCACATTTCTTTGTCTAGACTAGTTGTTCCATTGATTTTATCTTGATTTACATTGGTTAACAATATGGCCAAATCTATTGCATGTGTAACATCTAACATCTCTATAAAAGTTGTTCATCATATTTCTGCATTCATTTGACTTATCACCATACTTATTGCAATTGAAACACTAACCGAAAAATGATGGACCACTTGAATTCATTCTACTTCTAAATTGAGCCACCATATGACCAAACTTATTGCAAAAAAAATAGTAACCATTTAAACTTTAGGCATTATGTTGTCTTACAAGATACCTTCCAACTTTTTTCATCTGATTTCCTTGCCAGAATCTTCTTTGTCCTGATCCAGAGCTTTCTCCTTCCTCATATCCAAGACCTCGCTTGTCACCTTTAGTCCTTTGAATTTTAATCAGTTTATCAAGCTTGGCTGAGCTAATCTTGAACTTCTCCTTGAATTCATTTTCAGTAGCAAGTTCATCTCTAAGATCAACAATCTGCTTCTCAAGCTTTTCTTCATTATTATTGGATTGTTCCAACTCAAGCTCCAACTGATTGAATCCATCAGTAATTTGGCTGCATTCTTCAGATTTTTCTTTCAAGGAATGAGCAAGTTTCTCTTCATTCTTCTTCTGAGCTTCAGTTTCCTTTATCATCCTCATCACAATAGATTCCATCTCATGCTTCAGGATAGCATTATCTCTGGTAAGCTTTTCACACTCTTCTATCTTTTCCTTCAGGGCTTGAATCAGTTGTTCATCTTCAATGGTTTTAATTTCTTTCTTCTTGATCTAATCACAAAGTTCCATTCTCTTCTCCCTTGACTCATTAATTTTATCTTTCAATGATTGAATGAACTTCTCAGCATTCTTAAGACTTTCTTGTAAATCCTAGGCTTAATATTTGGACTGATCAAGTTCATCTAGGGCCACCAAAATTTGTTGAAGACTGCTTGAATCCATTGAATTACTTTCCTGGATCTTCCCCAAGCTTTTAAACTTCTTCTGAGGAACTAGGCTCTGATACCAATTTTTGGAATCACGAAACACTAAGAGGGGGGTGAATCAATGTTATAAATTTTTTAACTTTATTAATCTAATCTCTAAAGCACTAATAACATTCAACCAAAATAAATATGCATGAACATAAAGAAAACAACCAAAACACCATAACACAAATATTTTTATGTGGAAACCTTGTTAGAGGAAAAACCATGGTGGAGGTCAATCCACAATATGATCTAAGTATACTCAAAAATATGTTTACAAAAATGGGAATGCACTTGCATTAAGGAAAACTTCCTAGAGCTCACTACTTAAAAAAAGAAAGGCTTACTACCTTACAAAAGTGTTTGGATAACATCCAAAATATTTGAACTGAGCAGGTAGCATCTACTAATGCCTGATTACAATTCCAGTTAAGCTCATCAATTGAATTCTTGACCTTTTGTTTGATTTTACTCTTCTGATCTATCTACTTCAACTCACATCACAAAAACCTTTTATGCACAATTGAAATTGTGCATAATCTCTATACAATCCTTCTAATTTTCACATCACACATTGACACACTTGGTACATATATCAAAATGATATAATCGATTACTTATATATATCCGCAACTAAAGATTTAATCGCTACATGTCAGCTCCAACAAAATATGAAATATTTACCAATTGTTAGCTCAATCCATAATTAAATTTCAATGTGCACCAACCAAAGTTGGGCACAACATATTGAGGACCCAAATCAACATGCTCGAACACAAAAATACTTAAACAATTACTTCTCAAATATTTTCAATAGCTATATTCACTTAGTCAGCCTTCAAGCACTGTTAAACAAAAAATTAATGAACCAAATATTCTAACTTGCACATGGATCAATACAAGGCTCTAAGATTCAATAATAATAGAGATCATATACCAAACAAACTTCCCTGATATCCACAACTCAAAATGATAACAAAAAATTGCATATGAGTTGATGAACACAATTCTGTTAGATGCTCTATTCTTGCTTAACAATTAAACACTGATCTTCAATCTAACTTTTGGTATGATCAAATCATGATGTGTGGATCGAATAAATGACTAGGGTTTCCATCAATGACAACACCAAATGATATGTGCAGTGTCTCTTGCCAATAGTTAAGATTGCACAAGCTGATGCCTAACCGTTGTAGGGTGCTCCCAACAAAATTGGTGGATCTGTGGATACAACCATGACTTATGAGGTCTATGATGAGGGATATCCTTTCCCTAAGCAAGAGGAAAATGAACTAGAAGAAGATGCATATGATGCCTGGGCTTTCCAAACCAAGGGAGGCCATTTTCTGAGAAACTGGAATAAGGGGCCATTTACCACATCTGCCCCTCCCAACAATATGGTTCCACCCAATCAGAATGTTGACAACAATCTACCTCCACCAAAAGGCCCAGTTGAGTTTCAAAATAGAGGTAATTTTGCATTCATGCCTAAATATCAAGTGAATGATAACACAAAATTTGATTTCATTTCAGAAATGTAGAAACAAAAGACCTCTTTGTCATTCTTTGACATTTTGAAGTGGTACCCCACCCAACGTCATATTGTGTTGAAAGCCCTAGAGGAGGCAGATCGATCAAAAGGAAAGACTAAAGTGACTCCAACTACTGACATGAATGCAGTCTAGTATAGAGGTAAGATAGGAACACCCTCATTCCTTCTAAGTTTGAGAATTTTTGGAAAGAATCTACATAATTGCCTTTTGGATTCTAGAGCCTCACATAATGATATGCCTTTCTCTATTTCTGAAAGGTTGGGTTTAAGCCCAGATCAAACTCATAAGAAAGTGATATGGTTAGATAAAAATGAGGTTAATGTTGTAGGATAACTAAAAAATATTCATGTATAGATTGGATTAGAGCCATAGATACAAACTTATATAGATATTCAAATTGTTGATATCCATAAAATGTACAACATGCTCCTATGTATAGAATTTAATCCTCGGAGGTTATCTCTCATTGGATTTTTCACACATGTGGCTACCATGGAAAGGGGTAGCAACTCATATTAGGATTGAATTCGAACCTCATCTGAAACATATGATCAATGAGTATGACTTTCCCAACGAGGTAGCCTATTTTGAAACTAAGATAGGAGTGTATAAGAGGGAGGAAATCTTAACCTTTTCTATATTTGATCCCAATTTCCCTCAACCTTTAAAGCATAGTGACCCTATGACCACTATAAGCCAACAAATTTTAATCAAAAACTTGCAACAAGATAGGCTGGTTTTGGGAGAGGAGGTTGATTTATGGATTTTTCTACTCCTGAACTAGTGTAGGGTCCATTATCTAAGCCATTCTGAGCTGACGTGGCAACCTTGCATAGACATTTTGAACCATGTTTTTTCAGTCAAGAGAGACTTGTGAACACCACCCTGAAAAACCTCTGAATTGGTTTCCATTTGAGACTAGAGATGCAACTATTTTGACATGGACCAATAGTACCCAGGAAGAAGTCTTTCCCCAAACTAGACAGACTCAGGTCCTATTTTTTGATCTACAAAATAAGGCTGAGGAATCTCAAAAATTGTCTAACACACCTACCCCTATTAACCTTCCAATTCCCAAGGGGTTGCTCAAAACAATAACTAACTATAAAACTACTAATCAAGATGAAATGTAGGAAGTAGTTTTTGCACATATTTTAAATCTAAGCGAAATATCTAGTGATCATCATTTACAGTAGTCTCTTGATCTCGATATATTGAACCAGTCTGAGTTGCCACCTATTCCTCTCAAAAAATCACCCGCAATTGGCTTGAAGAAAGAGATCCTAGTCCAAGGTTAGTTATGGCTCCTCAAATTTGATGGTTCCAAGTCCAAAATAGGGAGTGGAGTTGGATTTGAACTAACAAACCCGAAAGGGAAAACCTATTTTGCTTCTTACAGGTTGCAGTTTGACTATACTAATAATGTCATGAAGTATGAAGCACTTGCTAGGGGACTGATGTTTGCGCATTAGAAGAAGGTTACAACTTTGATAGTCATGGGAGATTCTGAGGTAATTTTCAAATAGTTTCACAGCCAATACACATGTCATAACAAGAGGTTGGTTGCATACAAGAACATGATATGGAACTTGATAGAAAACTTTGATGTTTTTGGAATAAAATTGATTCCCAGAGAAGATAACAAGATTGAAAATGCATGTGATGTTGCTGCTAGTACCTTGGAACCCATGCAGGATTCCAAGTTGAAGAGATTCTCAGTGGAGTTAGTCTCAATCCCAACAATCCTAGACAACATCCAAAATTTTTAGGTCTTTGATGACAATCAGCATATATTTTCCTTCTTGGAAAGTTCAGATGCATTTGAGGGGAATATTATTGATGAATCAGATAGAGATCATGGAGACTGGGATCCCAAAAATTGTGAGACAGAGGGAATAATTAATCTGAAAACTAACAACATTCCCAAGGGAATGGTAGCATTGGAAAGAATCTTTGATTACGATCCTTAAGCCCATGAAAGGTTACCTATAGATATTGATGCAAGGAAGTACGAGTCAGTCAACTTGGAAGATTTTGGCCCTAAGAAAAATGTATTTATTGGCAAAAATTTCCTGAAGCACATTTCGAGATAAAATCCTAAAAGTATTGAAAGAAAAGATCACAACGATTCCCTAGGGGTACAGAGATTTAAAAACCTTTGATACTTCAGTAATAACACATACTATCCCCTTGAAACCTGATACAAAGCCCTTACATCAAAATTAGCACCCAGTGAATTCCTTGATTGAACCCCTAATTCTTAAAGAAGTAGAGAAGCTGATGTCAGCAAGAATAATTTTTCTAGTAAGGCATTCGACCTAGGTTGCCAATCTGGTCCTTGTTCATAAAAAGAGTGGGGAAATCAGATTATGTGTTGACTTTCAAAACCTCAACAAAGCTTCAGAGAAGGATAATTACCCACTTCCCTCTCTTGATGAGGTGTTGTAGATAGTCAATGGCTCCTAGATGATGTCATTCTTGGATGGCTATTTAGGATACAATCAGGTGTTGGTTAACTACAAGGATGGAATGAAGATCGCCTTCACTACCAAGGTGGGAACATTTACCTATCAGAGGATGTTGTTTAGTCTTATTAATGTTGGAGCCACCTTTCAAGATGCAATGGATATGGAATTTAAGGACTTGGTAGGTAAGTGCATTATCATATATATGGATGATCTAACTGTATTTTCCAAGAATAGGGAAGACCATGCTATAGATTTGTCAAAAGTACTTGCAAAATTCATAAGTTATGGTGTATCCCTTAATCTAAAGAAATGTGTGTTTGGGATCCAGAAGGGAAATTAATGGGCCACATAATATCAGAAAGGGAAATTTCAATTAACCCAGATAGAGTGGAATCCATTCTAAAATTGACCATGCCTGGCAGCAAAAAGGAGATGAGGTCTTTCTTTGGAAAGATAAATTTTGTAAGGAAATTCATAGTTGGTTTTGCAAAGATCATCAAACCCCTTAATGAATTGATGAAGAAGGATTCAAAGATCGAATTGAGAACCTAGGCTAAGTCTAACTTCTCACAGATTAAATAGTTTATTTGAGAGGCACCGGTTCTAAATAGTCTTGATTATCTAAATCCTTTTTATATTTATTCTTTCACATATGATCATTCATGTGCTCCTATCTTAACAAAGCAGAAAGGTGAGGGGGATGAAAGGATAATTATTTCTATAAGTTCTCCATTCAGGAATGCTAAAATTAGATATCCACCCTTGGAAAAATAGGCCTTCCCATTGGTATGAGAAGTTAAATTTTTTTGGCATTATATCCTCCATAGTCAAATCACCACAATAGTTCTTGAGCCTACAGTGAAGTATCTTCTTATACAAAGTGAGTTGGGAGAAAGATGAGGAAAGTGGATGGAAATTATACAAGAATTCAACCTTGAAATCCACCTAATGAAGCTGGTCTGAGGACAAGGCTTATCTAAGGCTATGGTAGACGTTGATACCAAGATTACTTTCCAACAGTACAATATACAATCATTCACAGGTGATCCTTGGTAAAAATATTTGATCTTCTTGTTGTTGAATAACAAATGTCCAAATAGAATGAATAACACTCAGAGGAGAGCATTGAGACTAAAGAGTTCCCATTATATGCTCAAAGGGGGAGCTTTGTACAAAAGAAAATTTGAATGTGTCTATCTATGCTACCTTGATCAGTAGCAAGCAAAACATGCCATTGCTAAATTTCATGGTAGACATGGTACTGGGCATGGTTTTGTTGATTCCATGGAACACCAAATTTTGAGATTGGATTATTATTAGCCCCATGTGTTCTAGGATGCTCACCAACATGTTAGGACATGTCACACATGTCAGAATTCAACATCTAGGTAACACAATTTGAGCATGCCCCTACAACTAGTGTACAAGGTAAGACCATTTTCCCAATGGGCATTATATTTTGTTAGGGTGATTAATCTGAATTCATTTGCAAGTCACCAACTTATTTTGAAAATAATAAATTATTATACCCAGTAGACTGCAGCTGAGCCTTGCAAGAAAAACACCACTAAAGTTGTCATTAAGTTCTTAAAAAAATACATCATTACCAGGTTTGGAGTACCATTTGCCCTAGTATGTGATAATGGCCCTGCCTTTTCTTTTGCATAATTTATTTAGGAGACACATGAGCATAAAATTATGTTGAAATAGTATTCTAATTACTATCCATGGGGTAATGGCGTAGTGGAGTCTACTAATAAAAATCTGTTGGAAATGATTAAGTTACTAGAGAGTAATCCTAGGGATTGGCACACACATTTGAGATTTACCTTATGGGAAAATAGAACTAGAAACAAAGCTACCTTAGGAAGCTCACCGTTTAAGTTAGTCCATGTCCAAGACCCAACCTTCCCTATTCATCTACAGATACCCATTCTTCAGTTCATGCAAGAGTTTTGCTCTAATGATGATAGGATAGAGGTCCAACTGACTAGTTTACTTAGTCTGGAAGAATAGAGAGTTGTTGCTCTCCAATAATTTTCCAAACATTAGGTTGTTGTCAAATGCTAGTTTGAAAAAAGAGCTAAAATTAAAGCCTTTAGAATATCATACCTTATGTTATTGTGGGACAAAGCCAAGGAAAGGAAAGGTGATCACCAAAAGTTTGACCGACTTTGGTTGGGTCCATATCAGATTGCTGAAATCCTTGGCGAGAATGACTTATGGTTAACTACTTTGATAGGAGAACATGTCCCATTGCCTATTAATGGGAATTTTCTCAAACATTATTTTGGCCCATGTGGGTCTGATAGTATACTTCATTGTATATATGTAATTAGTTGTTTTCTTGCTCCTAGTTCGCGTGTTTGTTTGTTTGTTTGTTTGTTTTTGTTGTTGTTGTTTGTGTTTATTTTATTTTTGTTTCTAGGGGACCTTCATTTTCTCCATTTTGGAGTGAAGGGGTAGTTATTCAAACTATGCTAAGGGTAGTAGGAGAGAAATTGGTTTAGTTATTTTCAGGTGTTTTTGTTGAAATCTTGCATTTCAATGCTTGTGTTTTGTGTTCATTTTCAATAACAGTCTGAAAGTTTAAGAAAAAATAGGTAAATTATAAGTGATCTCATAAACCATGACTAGATCTATCACAAAATAGATAGAAACATCTATTTACATAAAGGCCTATTTGTCTTAGGGTGATTGTATTCATGATTCGGGTGAAAAATATGAGTCCTAACACTATCATGAGGTCCATTGTAGTTCTCAACCCAAATTCTAGGTTATTACATCTGAGTATTCAGAAAAGATAAGAAGATAAATTTTTTTTCATGTAAATCCTATTCAAAAGAAAAGAAAAGAGAAGCATAAATGATGGAAAACTCAATATGAGAATGGTAATTCAAGTATCTCTACTAGGGCTACTTATGCCTAGCTAGAAATAGAGAAATGCTTTGAGAGAACTATAGGTATCTCCATTGGGGCTATAGATGCCTCACTGTCAACGAAGCAATGCCCAAGATATCATTGCACGACAGTCAAAAGGGCTCAACTCATGTAGCTTGAATCTTAATACAGTTGTTCAAGGGTAGGTAGAGCCTTTAGGGAAGGAGATGCACCATACATGCACACACTTAGATTCAAAATTGTTATTGTTGATTTTACATTTGAGATTCTAGCTCAACCTTATTTTTCATGACTGATCATACTTGAGTTAAAATGTTCATGAACCAAAGGTTCCTAGTGATTGAATTTTTTTTAGTATCTTGAAAATGGGTAAACCATTTTCCTAGTCGAGTCACCAATTGTTATACCTTGCATAACCACCCCATTTTTTTTTTGGTTAAAATTGCCCCCCCTTTGTTTGTTTTGTTCTTGAAGTTCTTGTTTGACTCTTAGGAGTAGTTCTTTTTCTCCTAATTCTTTGTTTTCTTTGTTTTTCAGGTTTGGGTTTTGAGAAGGAACATGCACTTCTTACTTTTCAAAGGTTCAAGTCCCTATTCATGTCCCGATCTCGACCCTGTCTTTTTCCTTGTATTTTCTTTGTTCCTTCGGGTTTTGGTTGTGGAACAACACTAACACTTGTTGCTTTGCAAAGTATAAGTTTATGTACATGTTCTAATCCTAGTCCCATTGCTTTGTCTTTTCTTTTTCATTGTGTGTCAGAGTTGGGTTTCCAATTGGAACCATTACTTTGCACCTTTTAGGGTGTAAGTTACTACTTTTGAGTTGATCCTCACCTTTGCTTGTTGTCTTGTATGTTTAGATTTTGTCGAAGTTGGGTTTTGAACTAGAACTGAAACCAACAACTTTTCAACCTTTTTGTTCCTATTTCCGACCTAATCCTAATGACTGACTCCCTTTGTGTCTTTTGGGATTAGACTTCAGACCATGACTTGAACTTTGCACCTTTTGAAAGTTCTAGTTTTTTCTTGAGTCCTAATCCTAGTCCCCGCTTTCATTATGTGTTTTGTGATTGGAATTCAGACTTTGACTTGCACTTTGAACCTTTTGAAGTTTTGGGTTCATCTCTCAACCTAATTTTGACTCCCACTTTGTTTTATCTATTTGTCAGGTTTTAGATCGCGGGTCGTTGACTGAACTTTTCACTTTTTGAAAGCTCAGTCTTGGTCCATGTCTTCATCCCAACTTCCACTTGTCTTCGTTCTTGCAACCTCATATTTATGATGTCCACCTCAATCTTGAGGCCCAACCAACTAGAAATTAATGTCATAACTGCTTGCATGTGTGGATAGGTTTTTATTCTACCGCTCCTTGATTTCCATCCATTTTGCTTTAAGGAGTTGGTGAAGTGAACAAGAGTGATGCCAAGCTAGGGTTTTGAGGGAGCGCTTCAATCTGTCACTATGCTACTAGAATTCCTGGTTACATTTGAAGGTGGGTGTTCTTGCTTTGCCTTTTTCTTTCCTTATTTTCATTTCATCTGTGTTTTCTTTGGGTGCGTGTTGGTTTTGCTTTCTCCTAGTTTTTTCCATTTCATTTTCTCCCTGTCCTCAAACCCCTTAGTTCATTGGGCATGTTTTTTCTTTTCTTGCATTGTTTGTGTTGTGTTTTTTTCATGGGATTGTTTGTCTTGTTGTGCCCTAGCATTCTAAGGTTTTGCTCTAAGTTTGAGTCGAAGTGTGTTTGAATTGTTGAATTTGAAGTTTCAACTATTTCAAAACAAAATTTCTTGATCCTAACACATAACCTAGTACTAAAGGTATGTTCTAGGATATTATTATAGTTATTTTTTCCTTCACTACTCTTGTTGTGTAATTCCTGATTCCTACATATATTTGAGGATTGGGGATTGAAACTACATGTAGGGTTTTACAACTATCTAGTCTAGTTCCTTCACCCACTCTAATCTCAACTTTTAGTATCTTATTAGGATCAGGTATTGGATCACCACTGTAATGTTAAAGGGGTTTGACAAAAAGTTCTATTCCAAGTCCTACTTTCGATCCCTGCATTACCATTGGGATTAAAAGTCAGATTGACACTGAATCATTGATACATTGATAAATACATTGACCTATTGTCACCCTGATCCTGACTCTCATTATCTTATCGTGATTAAAACTAAGATTTGATTTGTTCCCAATATATGTACTTAAGGTCTAGTTCACAATGGAGTCCCAACCCCTATTATCAATATCCTATCGGGATCAAAACTCGGGAAGCTACTACACTTGTCCATTATTAT
Organism: Sequoia sempervirens; assembly: GCA_007258455.2. Taxonomy (NCBI): domain Eukaryota; kingdom Viridiplantae; phylum Streptophyta; class Pinopsida; order Cupressales; family Cupressaceae; genus Sequoia; species Sequoia sempervirens. The sequence goes on from VDFB02000017.1 coordinate 416,186,277, forward strand.
GGGTCTGGTTCCAAATGATAGCCCAATCCTAACTCCTAATTCAACATCAAGATCGAAACTCCACAAGACACTCTTCATTGATTGCATTTGCTAACTACCACTACCCAGTGATAACCTGATCTTGTCTCCTAACCACATTGCGAGATAAGACTATGGATTGACACGTAACTTGTTTGACCACTAGGTATGGTGCCTAGTCATGACCCAATCTCAACCTCTGATAGGATTCAGTTTACTCTTAAAAGAGTTAAGTTCTTGGTTTTGTTCTAAACCCGAAGATGCTGAACTAACTTGTTGAATTGGATTTTAGCTCGAATTGATGTTGACATAATATGAATGCTTCTATTTAAATTTTTTCTCACATATATTTCCTTTTTCCTAATAATTGTTAGCATCATAGGATAACTAACAAATGTCTAACTTTGAAGAGGAAGTACCTATTGAGGGAACATCTATAGGAAAATGAAAGAGAGAAAAGGCTAAGAGGTTCAAGCTAGAACAAGTACATCGTACTATGAAGTATAAGTTCCAGGGAAACCTAGTTCCATATAAGTTTGAGTTTGAGGTCATGAACATCACTGACACATTGGTGGGGCATGTGGATTTGGAGTAGTTCCACATAGATACCTTTTCAGAGGATTCTACCTCAAGAGAAAAGAGAATTTCAGAGTCAGGGCTAGCTCATATGGCCAATTTTCCTATTGTTGTACAATGTCCTAAATTTATTCTAACTACTATATAAATGTACAATCCTACTCAAAGGCAATGCATTGATGCTTAGGGTAATGTAATCATTGATTTAACCCTAGAAATGATTAGACACCTTTTTGACCCTCCTCCTTACCCCAATCTTAAGATTATGACTGAAGCTAAAGCACTTGAACTATGGGAAAAGGATGTGGATGGGAACAAAAAGATTATCAACAAATGATTGATGAAGAAAGAGAAGAAGTCAGTGAAGAAAGTGCCACCTCACCACAAGAGTTTAGACTTTTCTGAAGATTAGGGGATATGATCATGTTTCTAGCTAAAGTATTTGGAAAATCAAATTTTGTGTCTTTGAACACTAGATGTTTCCTTTCATCCAATTGATTCTAGATGGAAAGCAATACTTATATTGAGGGTAGATTATCTCATATAACATTCATGACCAACTCCTTAAAGTAACACAAACTAAGACATTTTATATGTCTTCTTATATCATTTACTTTATAGTAAGCATTGAAAGGTTTCCTGGGTTGAACAATAAAGGTTCAATGGATGATGGCTTGGATCAAAAGAAGGTTTGGGAATATTATGACCTACTTGAGCTTAAGAGAAAAATGTTTGAAAAGGGTTAATGATGGTTTTTTATATGTTGTAATGAATCATCCAACATGTGATATTTGTTTTAGATTGTTACAGGAAGCTATGGAGCTCATTCAGGAATGTGGGTATTGGTTTATTCAATACCACAAGTCTACTTATCTCAGATTATTTGATTTTTATGGTCACCCTTTTAAGTTTCCAAGGTGTTATGGTGATAGGTGGATTTTAATGGAGTTTTCTCAACAAGATGCAAAACTAAATGATAAATTCTCCTCACAACATAAGACTATTGCTCATTCTTTCCCCATGCAATTGGGATTCTATTCTCATTCGTTCTTTAGTAATGGCTAAGTCAACAACAAATGAATTTTAGGCTCTAAATTTCTAGTAGCACTCTTCTCAGTTTCCTAATCATCAGACACTTCTTGAGGATTTTTGGGCCAGCCTTCAAGATCAGTTTGAAGTAAGAAAAAGGGGGTATGAAAGGTTAACAATTCCCCAGATGAGAGATTTTGATGTTAAATGGATATTCATGAAGATACTATTGATGATGGGATCACACTTGATCCTAGGTATGATATGGATAAAGTGGCCAAAAAGAATTTGGAGCCCATAAATTGGGTGGAAAAAGAAGAATCTAAGATCTAGAAAATATCACGAGGAGTGGTGAACAAAAGCTTGAAATGGATTGAACTCTAGTTAAAGCAGTTTCAAAGAAAAGAGGTTCTAGCAATGAACCTACTTCTTCTGCAGAAAGAAAACAATACAAAAGATTAAAGAAGGGTGTTACAATAGGGGAAACAACCACAAAAGAGCCTGCTTCAATAGAAGAAGATATTTTTTTTGGAAATAAGCAACACTGAGGGGGGGTGAATGAGTGTTGTGCAAAAAATAAACTTTATTGTTCTATCTTTTAATTTACTTAACCATTCAACAAAAGAAACATTCATCAATAGAGAATAATCACAACACCATAGGACCACAAATTTTATGTGTAAACCCTGTTAGGGGAAAAACTACGGTGGATGGCAAATCCACTATCTAATATGAGTATACCCAAAATAAAACGTACAAAATGGGAATGCACTTGCATTTAGGCTCACTGCCTAGAGCTCACTGCCCTACAATGATTTGGAATAGATCCAAAAGAGTGAACTAATGAAATAACATCTACTATGCCTGATTACAGTTCCTGTTAAGCTCTATAGCTAATCTTCTGTGTTTCTAACTGATCCAACAATTCTGCTCTACTCTACACAACTCACACTGCAAATATATTAATGCACAAGTGAAACTGTGCATAATCACCTAATTGTCCTTCTGATGTTCACTACCCACTACCACACTTCTCTCTTTCATGCACCAAATGATATATCAAATATCTTATATATATCTGCATCTAGAAATTAAGTCATTATAGGTTGGCCTTAATAAAACGTGGAAATATTATCAACTGTTGGCCCAAATCATGAACAATTTTGATGTGCACCTATTCAAGTCAGCTAGACTATAGCTTGGACCCATAATTAAATGTTCGAGCATAATTTTTTTTTAAATAATTACTCTCTATACATCCACAACATGCCACATTCACCGAGTTGGACACAATGAGCAAATAATCAAAAAACATCCTACCGAACCTCCAAGCTAGTAGAACAACTAATACAACACCACAAAATTTAGTAATAAGATAACGTATATGCCCAACAAGCAATCTCAAGGATCCACAACTCAAAAGGATCCACAACTCAAAAGTATGATCTGCTAAAGTAGACAGATTAACTAATTGACCGAATACCCTATTCTTCAAGTATTATGTCGGTAACACACAATATTACAATTTATCTACCGATATGACTAGATACTAATTTGCAGACCATGGAAATGACTTCAGTTGCCATCAATGACAACACTAGAATCCATATGTGAATAATCTCCCCCTTTGGCATTGATCGCAACACTTAGTGAAAAATGACTAAGTGTCAAAGCTGGTAGGTACATTGCCAAAATTCAAAATACTACTCCCCCTAAGAATGTCAAGGCATTTTTCACTGCACTCTCTGCCCCTTTGAAATCAATGAAAAAATTGGGGAATCCAAAATTGAAAAACTATGCAAATATAACCTGAGACTTACAAAAAATTGAAAATGTCTAAAAATTCATTCTTCTGACCACTTAAGTTTGAGTCCCAAACACTTTTAAAACTCTCCAAAATGGTTATATGATCACAAAGAAGATATGACAAATTTTATGCTACTTCGAGATTTATCAGATCTGGAGCAGCCATAGCATCTTTAGCGAAAATGGTTCTCTTTCAGCGAAGGGTTGGAATTCTCTTGGTGAATAGGTGTGAGCTTGGGTGTTTTAGTAATCTACAAGACATCTCGTCGATAGTTGGAAGTTATAGCGACATACATGGGGCAGCTCGATGAGAGATGGTGATATCGGTAAGAGGTCTCGGCGAGTGACCTTCGGTCTCACCAATGGAAAACATGAGGATCCTTGTCAGCGTAAGAATTTCCTTGTCTCGGAAACTGGGAAATAACATTATGGAGGATTTTCGGTATAATGAAGTGCTATTTGTATTTGGTCTCCCTGACATCTGAAGGTTACAACGACTATGAATGAAGTGAAAGGAGCATGTCGGTATGAGATATTCTTGTGTCCCAATGACAGGTATGATTATGAAGGGTATCGATAACATTTTGGGATTCTCTATGAGATGTCTCACTGACATCACAGAGTCAAGGCGAATAATACACGGAATAGAGGAACAAGGGATGGTTAAGCGATTGAATTTCCTTCAGCATAGTTAGCGATATGTCTCACCGACTATCTCACTGATGAATAACAAAAATACAAATCCTGTGGCCGACATGTGAATTCATATAACCATTGCAGGCCGACTTGTGTGGAGCTCGAATTCTATAGAGGGCCGACATGATTTTTCAATATGTTTTTATTTTCTCATGTTGGGGTATAAAGGGGAATTTTGTAATTGTAAAATGATCATTAGTTATTAGTTATTCAATACAGTAGGCAAATGGTATGGATACATAATAGTAAATTTATCAAATCAGAGGCTATGATGCATGTTTTAAAATGGAGGTATTTATGAATGTCAATTGATGTTGCTGCACATCTCTGGTATCAATTATCTGTTGAATTTAATAAAAGGATTGTTAAGTTGTCTCCAAGGTGGATTCTTTCTAATTGTTTAAATTGATATGACAAGTTTGTATTCAATTTATCAATGCACATTCGATGTACTTGTGTGATTGAATGATTGGTTATTTCAAGTAAAGACTAAATCCTCTTAGTTAATCACAGTAATCAGAGAGATTCAATTGGATTATTCAAGTAGAGCTTAGTAATCACATTCTTGCATGTTTATACAAGTTGTAAGCATAATATATGCCAAATAAATTTGAATTTTCTCAAAGACGTGTTGCTTATCTTGATCTCATTTGACTCTGCATACCCAACAAGGCACTAGTCCCTGCATTTCACCATTTGAACTTATTCAGTTTTCTTTACATCTGTTAATCAAAGCATTCATTTTAGGATTCAGATCAGAATATTGTTACTGTTTTCAAGTTGGATTTCATTTTTTCACCTCCCATTGCCATTGTGAACAAATTGTTTTAAGAAGATAATCACAAGTTAAGTCTGCACCATCCTGAAAGGTACACCTGCCCAGGTTTGCAGCACCTAAAGAGTAGAAGGTTGAGTTCTCTTGACCTTGTTTGTTACCCTAAAGTGTATCAAGAGATTGGTAGCCTCTTGAGGCATTCAACCTACATTTTTGAGAGCTAAAAAATTGGTGACTCTATTAGGGAACACATTCAGAATCAAGGCCTTTCATAGAGTCAGGAACTATATATAGACTCCGTTGGGAATAAGAAACATTGAGCATTTTCTCATTTTTTGACAAAAGTGAGTGGCAACTCTGACAAAAAATTTGTAGCTATTCATCATGAATGGAAGAAGATCTCAGTACACGGGAGGTCATACTGGAGCTCCTGCTGGCAGTAGTAAGTGGACACACAAAGATGATAGAGCTGATAAAGGAAAGAGGATCAATGAGGACATGTGCATAAAGGACAAAGGAAAAGCACCAAGAGCACACTGTGAAACATATAATTGCTATGATACATGGAGAGATGATTAAGTGCAGAGCCTTGTACCCCAGAAGATCAAAGAAATTCTTTCCCTTCTATCGATCCTCAGAAACAGGCTGAATTTGAAGCTAGAAAGAGGAAGGAATATGATCTAGAAATACAGGGTGATTAGAATGAACCTATTGATCATGCATCTCCTCAAGAAGATTATGAATCTTTGAGTTTTGAAGAAATCAAGGCATTGTTTGAATCCCAAGAAAAGGAAAGAAAAGAACAGGAAAAGGCTCGGATGATACAAGCAATGAAAGAATCCAAATCGCAGAAAGCACAAGTTACTGATCAGATAGTTGATTGCCCCCCAAAGTACGTGCCACCTCATAAGCAGGGTAGTCATGGTGCAGGGCCATCTAATCAATCAAATGCTCAGAACCATCAAACTAGGAATCACTATAAGCAGCCAAATCATCCACCTCATATTCCCACACAACATACAGATATGCATCCACCTCCTGGTCAGCATTATATCCCACAACATAATGCATAGTACAATAATCACATGCATTAGTATCAGCATCTGCCTATTCCTCCCCCTCACCAGCATACAACCATGATCAGACAGTTTGATTTAGCTGGTTTTTAGTTATATCCTTACCCTATGGATGGCAGTTGGAGGAATATGGTGCCCAAATTTACAGGGAGTAATGCAATCACAGCTGAAGAACATTTAAGGAGTTTTAATGTTTTCATCCAAGATATAGATATGCCTTATGAAGATTTAAACATGAGGCTATTCATGATGTCACTTCTTGAAGATGCCAGGGATTGGTTCAACAGCCTGCCAGCATTCTCAATTAATTCTCTCCAAGTATTTCAAGACAAACTCTTAGAGCAATATGGGAATCAAAATGCTCCAAATGCAACTCTTCATGAATTAATGAGAATTCAGAAAAATCAGAATGATTCAATTTATGATTTCAACCAAAAATTCAACAAGTTGCATACTAAAGTACCTCCTGGATCAAGGATGCCAGATTTTGTTGCATTAAGCATTTATTTAAATGCATTTGATCCTAAGATAGGGTATGAACTGAGAAGTAGATCCCTAACAGATTTGGCTGAAGCACAGAAGATAGCACTGACAATCAAAAACAACAAGAAGGTTGCTGGTATAATTAGTAAAAGAGACAACTCGAGGCCTCCTCAACAAAGCAATAATTATTAGTACAGGCAAGAGAATACATACAGAAATGAGAACAGAAATGAAAGGCAAAGGTTGCATGATATGCCTTACAATACAGATTGGAAAGATGGGAAACCTATAACAGCCAGACCTAGAAGTAAGGAGACTCCTAATCCATTGAGCAAAAGGGGAACTTACATGGTGAGTAATAATTACTTCTGTGAAGTTTGTAATCAGCCACATTCTCTGAACTATTGTTTTGTAGCTCAAAGGATGCAAGAAGAAGGAATGTTGATGGAGAATGATGGGGAAAATCACAAGGTTTATTTGACTTCAAATACCTTTTACCATGCTGAGAAGGAGTATTCATCTTCTGAGGATGAAGGTTATGAATATGATGTTTCAAATCAGAAATATAATGTCCATATGGCTGAACAACAAATCCTTTCTTATTCTGAAGAGGATTATACAGAGCCATATTTAGTTGAGGAACCTACTCAGAGTAGTGTTAGAAGACTCACTAAAGATGAAATGGAGAGAATAACTATTGTAGCAATTGAGGAAGCAAGGAGTAAATATTGGTTGAGAAACATAAAAGTGAATGAGATGGAAGACATTCCTGGGGGAATTTTTATGAAGGATCAGAAAGCAACACAAGAACTTATGAAAAATCTAGAAAATAAACAGCCTGGTAAAAATGGAGAGAAGCTTGTCCAAAAGCAGAAAGTTGAAGAATTACACAAGGAGATGCAAAAGTCTGATAAGCATAGTAAAAAAGAAAAAGAAGAAAACAAGGGAGAAACATCAGAACTAAAAAATACTATTAAGGTGGAGAGCTCTTCTTTTGACTTCACTCAAGCATTATCCCAGGTGAAAATGTCTGTCCCACTACTTGAATTGATGAAAATTAAGGAATACAAAGATAATGTTGTTCAATTGATTACAAATGGGAATAAAAAACATATGAATTCTGAAGAAGTCAATAGGAAGGAAAAAATAAATAATTCAGAGGTCTGCTTGAGTGATGTATTATCAACTCCCCCTCAAGTGGATCCTTTTTTCACTACAATACTCATAAATAACAAATTGCTGAGAAATTGCATGATGGAATCCAGTGCTGCTATAAATATCATGCCAATAGGAGTTATGAAGTAGCTTGGCATGTGGGTTGATACATGTGAAGGCAAGTGTTATGCAATGGATAACATACCTATACCTATGGTAGGCATTATGAGACGAGTTGAAGTCAAGCTGGCTACTTATCCACAGGTGGCTTATAATATGGATATAACAATAATTGATACTCCTCTACAGTTTGGTATGCTCTTGTCAAGACAATGGAAAACAGCAGTTGGAGGAAATGTCCAATTTGATTTATCTTATGCTACTATTCCAGTGAATGGTCAGGAAGTCAAGTTGTATAGAGAACCAAGAATGAACCAACTTGTTGACTGTGTACCTCAAGATCAGATCAACTATTTTTGTGATGTTGATCTTGGAAGTTTTAAGATTGAACTAGCCCAGCTAGAACTAACCAATAGTGATCCAATTGAAAACCATGTGGCACAAAGTTGCAATGAAGTATGGAAGATGTATTTTGATGGAGCATGCAGCTAAGAGGGTAATGGCGTTGGGATTGTTTTTGTTTCACCTGAAGGTATTACATTTAAATATTTATTTATGTTAGCATTTGAATGTACAAACAATGTGGCAGAGTATGAAGCCTTGTTGATAGGTCTGAACATAGCTGTGTGACACAAGATTAAATTGTTGGCTGTTTTGGGTGATTCTAAGCTAGTTGTTTCACAAATTAAATCCAAGTATGCAGAAAAAAGAACAAAATATTAAAGCAATATAGGAATGCTGCATGTGACACAATTGAATTGTTTGATGCTTTCTCAATTGAGTGGATTGACAGGTCAAAGATTATAATGGGTGATTTCTTAGCAAATGTGGCACTTAAAAGAGATGATATCACATTGGTTGGGGTTTCACATATTGAGTTCAAGACAAGGCCTGCTATTCCTGATAACATTTATAATTGGCAGGTCTTCAATGATGATACCGACCTTTTGAAATTCCTCAATTGTATAGATCAATATGAAGCCCAGGAAATCGACTTCAATGCTTTTATTGAGGAAGTAGATGGGAAGAAAACTGTGTTTGGCAAGGGGATCTTGCAGCTCAAAACAAATAAGCTTCTTAAGGGCTTAGTGGCATTGGAGCGGCTATATAATGGAAATGATTGGTCTCTCATGAAGCAGACACTAGCTAGAAGAGAAGATATTGAAGAAGTTAATTTGGGGACTGAAATAGCACCAAGAAAGGTGTATATTGGAAAGAAGATCAGCCCTACAATTAGAAGAATGCTGATAGAGTTGAGAAAGTATAAGCATGTCTTTGCCTGGTCTTATGAAGATCTAAAAGCATACATGGAGGATTTATTTTAGCATGAAATACCATTGAATCCTAATGCCAAACCATTCAGACAAAAGAAAATACCCATAAATCCAACGTCGGAGCCTAAAATGCAAGAAGAGTTGACAAAGCTCAGGGATGGAGGAATTATCAAACCAATCAGACATTCAACATGGGTCTCAAACTTGGTCCCTGTGAGGAAGAAAATTGGGGACATCAAATTATGTGTGGACTTCAAGAATTTAAATATGGCATCTCTCAAGGATAATTATCCTCTACCCAATATGGAGGCTATATTGCATAAGGTGACAGGGTGTGAACTGTTGTCCATGATGGATGGGTTTTCTGGATACAAGCAGGTTAAAGTCAAGGAATCTGAGCAATATAAGACAACATTCACAACTCCTTGGGGAACATATGTATATATAAGAATGCCATTTGGTCTCACTAATGCTGGAGCGACTTTCCAAAGAGCCATGGATGTGGCATTTGTAGACTTGATCAATGCTATCATGGTAGTGTACCAGGACGACCTGACTGCTTATTCAAAAAAGGCTGAGGATCATGTCCAACATCTAGAAAAGGTATTTATTAAAGCCCTAGAATATGGTATCAGTTTAAATCCTAAGAAATGTCATTTTGTAGTCACAGAAGGTAAGCTCTTAGGACATATTGTTTCAAAGGAAGGAGTTAGAATAGATCCTGAGAGGGTTGAGGCCATTGATAGAATTCTTGTCCCTAAAACTATTAAGGCTATACAGTCATTCTTTGGACTGATTAATTTTGTTAGGAGATTTGTTTCTAATTTTGCTGAGATCATTAAGCCCATATCAAAAATGTTGAAGAAAGGACAGAAAATGGAATGGATTGTAAAGGCCTTGGAAGCTTTTATATCTATCAAAAGGGCCATCAAGGAAGCTCATGTCCTTAAATCTCCAAACTTTACAAAACCTTTTCAATTTTTTTCATTTGCCTCAATGCATACTATTGCTACTATTATGTTACAGAAAAATGAGGATGGTCATGAATAACCTGTGTCTTTCTTTAGTAAATCATTACAAGGGTCTGAATTGAAGTATGACATAATGGAAAAATAGGCATTTGCATTAGTGAAGGCTATTAAGGCATTCATACCATATCTTGTTGGAGCAAAGGTGATTGCTTATGTCCCTCATGCTACTGTCAAGGATATTTTGACACAATCTAAAGTTACAAGGAAAAGATGTAGATGGATCAAGAAGATTCAAGAGTTTGACATGGAGATACAGATCAATAAGCTAGTAAGAGGTCAAGGCTTGGCTAGGTTGATGGCAGAATCAAATATTGAAGCAAGTCAAGTATGTAATGTAGAAGAGGGGACTGTAATTGCAAGCATTGAGCACACTCCTTGGTATACTGATGTTATGCATTATCTTAAATACATGAAGTGTCCATATGGATTGAGTGATAGCCAAAGGAGAAATTTGAAGTTACAAGCATCAAAGTATGTCTTCATGGATGGAGATCTATTTTGGAGAAATAGAGATGGCATATTGTTATTATGTCTGGATGAGTCACATGCCAAGCATGTTTTAAGTGAAATGCATGAAGGAGTATGTGGAGGACATTATTCAGCAAAGACAACTGCACACAAAATTCTCATGGTTGGGTATTATTGGCCAAAGGTCTTTAATGATTCTCTTACACATGTGAGAAAATGTGAAGCTTCCCAAAAGTTTTCTGGAAAATTGAAGTACCAGGGTACTTTGCCACTACGCCCCTTGCAAGACGATGCCCCTTTTCATCAATGGGGAATTGATTTCATTGCAGAGATATAGGATAAGTTAAGTGGAGGACATAGATGGATTCTAGTTGCCACTGATTATTTTACAAAGTGGGTGGAGGCAATCCCAACCAAGCAAGCCACAAGTAAGGTGGTGAATAATTTTTTGATGGACAACATTATCACCAGATTTGGTATACCATTGAGATTAATCACAAACAATGGGATGTGTTTCAAGTCCGATGAGTTTAGAAGCTTTTGTGACACATATGGCATTACTATTTCTTATGCAGCTCCTTACCATCCACAAGCCAATGGACAAGTGGAGTCTAGCAATAAAAGTCTTTTGAAAATCATAAGGAGAATGTTAGGACAAAACAAGAAGGCTTGGGATTCAAAATTGAGGCTGGCTGTGTGGGCTGATAGGATCACTATGAAAAAGGCAATTGGAAAATCCCCATTTGAGCTGGTATATGGAATGCAAGCTAGAATGCCTTTACAGAATTTGTTGCCAGTCTACAGGTTTGTCCTTCAGGAAGATTTGGATATTCCTAAACCTATGGAAGAAAGAATGGAGCAACTTGCTAAACTTGATGAAATAAGGAGAAGTGCCCAAAGTCAAAACATGAAGTTACAGACATAGATGAAGTATCTATTTGAAAAGAAGGAAAAGGATAAAAAATTTGGGGAGAATGACTTGGTATTGATGTGGAATGCAAGGTGTTAGGAGAAGGGAAAACATGGTAAATTTGAAGCTTTGTGGTTGGGACCTTTTGTTGTCATTGGAAAGAAGGGTGAAGATTCATACTATCTATAGAATATGACTAGTGAAGATCAGGAGTTGCCTGTTCATGGGTAATTTTTGAAGCTTTTTTTCTCTTGAGTGACACAAAGGATTGAGGGTTGCTAGTGCATGGACAACTCTTGTTTATCCTATTTAAAATTATTTTCCATGCACAGTAGTTTAGGATTCTGGTCCATTTCCATTCATTTCCATTGCTTCTCTCTGGTTCATCTTTTTGTGTCTGGTCTACTCACCCAAAGATTTTGGATCCTTGTAATGATCTTACTATCATTCATCCCCAGACGAAGCCACTATTAGAACTATAAATTTTTGAATATTTTCACATGTTCTCCATTCGTATTTTCCCAAATTGGTTCCATCTTGAACACTTTCTACCCATATTTTTCCATTTAGCCCCTTTGAATCCATTGAGTCGTGGATTTTTGCTAACATTTGTTTGCTGCAGGCTTATCAACGTGACAATATCAGGGTCTCCCTGATCTGTTTTTCTGATAAAACGTCTATGTTGCCTATCGACAAGACATTTTCTGTGTCACGGCGATTGGAGTTTACTTACTGGCAGTTATCGACATAGGTTTCATGTGGCTTCGACGACAGAATGATACATATATCGACATAGGTCATACTGTCGATGAAGGGTCTTAGCGAACTTGCTTTATCTTACCAATTTTCTCATATGGATCTACTTCAGCCAGAGTCATAGTTATCGGCATTGCGTCATGGCAAAAATTCCTTATCTTGCCGACTCTTGCGATGGATGAGCTTTTCGGCAAGAGTTATGATATCGATATAAGTCTTGGCGAGCCCATCGGGTCTTGCCAACAATACAAAATGGTTCTCTTTCAACGAAGGGTTGGCATTCTCTTGGTGAACAAGTGTGAGCTTGGGTGTTTTGGTATGACAAAAAATAATCTACAAGATGTCTCATCGATAGTTGGAAGTTATAGCAACATACATGGGGCAGATCAGTGAGAGATGGTGATATTGGTAAGAGGTCTCGATGATTGACCTTCGGTCTCGCTGATGGAAAACATGAGGATCCTTGTCGGCGTAAGAATTTCCTTGTCTCGACGACTGGGAAATAACATTATGGAGGATTTTTGGTATAATGAAGTGCTATTTGTATTTGGTCTCCCCAATATCTGAAGGTTATGGCGACCATGAATGAAGCAAAAGGAGCACGTTGGTATGAGATATTCTTGTGTCCGAATGACAGGTTTGATTACGAAGGCTATCGATAACATTTTGTGATTCTCTGTGAGATGTCTCACCGACATCACAAAGTCAAGGCGAATAATATACAAAATAGAGGAACATGGGATGGTTAAGCGATTGAATTTCCTTTGACATAGTTAGCGATATGCCTCGCCAACTATCTCATTGATGAATAACATAAATACAAATCCTATGGCCAACATGTGAATTCATATAACCATTGCAGGCCGACTTGTTTGGAGCCCGAATTCTATGGAGGGCTGACATGATTTTTCAATATGTTTTTATTTTCTCATGCTGGGGTATAAAGGGGCATTTTGTAATTGTAAAATGATCATCAGTTATTAGTTATTCGATATAGTAGGCAAATGGTATGGATACAAAACAGTAAATTTATCAAATCAAAGGCTATGATGCATGTTTTAAAATGGAGGTATTTATGAATGTCAATTGATGTTGCTACACATGTCTAGTATCAGTTATCTGTTGAATTTAATAAAAGGATTGCTAAGTTGTCTCCAAGGTGGATTCTTTCTAATTGTTTAAATTGATATGACAAGTTTGTATTCAATTTATCAATGCACATTTGTTGTACTTGTGTGATTGACTGATTGGTTCTTTCAAGTAAAGACTAAATCCTTTTAGTCAATCATAGTAATCAGAGAGATTCAATTGGATTATTCAAGTAGAGCTTAGTAATCACATTCTTGCATGTTTATAAAAGTTGTAAGCATAATATATGCCAGATAAATTCAAATTTTCTCAGAGAAGTGTTGCTTATCTTGATCTCATTTGACTCCACATACCCAATAAGGCACTAGTCTATGCATTTCAGCATTTGAACTTATTTAGTTTTCTTTACATCTGTTAATCAAAGCATTCATTTTAGGATTCATATTAGAATATTGTTATTGTTTTCAAGTTGGATTTCATTTGTTCACCTCCCATTGCCATTGTGAACAAATTGTTTTAAGAAGATAATCACAAGTTAAGGTTGCACCATCCCGAAAGGTACACCCGCCCAGGTTTGCAGTACCTAAAGAGTAGAAGGTTGAGTTCTCTTGACCTTGTCTATTACCCTAAAGCGTATCAAGAGATTGACAGCCTCTTGATGCATTTAGCCTGTGTTTTTGAGAGCTAATAAGTCCCCTGAGTTCACATACTCTCCTAATAATCTTCTCATTTTCAAGTTCCAGACTCTTTATTTGGTTGAATAAAGACATTAGTTGACTTTCTTGTTTACCAACATTTCTGGCTAATGGGTCAAAACTATTGGAAATAGTGACCAACTATTGTTCAATGTCTCTCACCTTCTCATTTGCTTCAGTAAATTTTGACAAGACCAAGCAAGACTTTTACACTTTTCCTCCTTCATACATAGTACCTTGAATATTTTTTATGCAAGTGCCTAACAGATCTTTGTCTTTGGAAATCAATTAATTTAGGCTTCCAACTCTCTTTTCCTTGAACTCCTTTTTCATTTTAACCAAAGTTGATTTCTCAAAAGATTCAAAATGAGAATTTACAAAATTTATTAGCTTCTTTAACTCACTAGAGGAGGAACCTGATGGGTCCATAACATAAGTAGGTATTAATTTTTGTAAAACTCCAAATGCAAGATTTAGCAGTTCACTGTCCTCTATGTGAGATTTTAGTATCCTTTCATTGGCTTTGGCTTGAGCAATTTTAGCGACCTTCAACATCTGAATTGGAGATAGAGTGGATAGGTTAATTGAGCTTTCCTCCAACTCAAGATTCAACTCTTCCTGTTGCTCCAATAGAGATCTCTTCACTTCCTCTATTATGATTTCTTGATCCTTTTCTTTTTCAACCTTGTATTTTGATTCAAGATTGACTTTAGGCATTTCAACTTCTTCAATATGCACTTCCTTTTCCTCAGTTAACACCTCAATAGGGACCTTAGTTACCACAGGTGTCTTTGTATTTTCCTTATTAGGAGAAGTCAGAATATCCTCAAATTCTAGAGGATTAGATACATTCATGTTCTCCCCATTCTCATTCTCTTCTTTATCTACATTTACCTCCACATTCACTTCATTTTCTTGAACATTTTTCAGTACTGATCTCCTGAATGTTAATCTTATCCCTTGACAAAAATTCTTCTAGAATTTCTCTAGTTTCTCTAACAACATCAGTTTCACCAAGCATGAGTTTATTTACCCTTGTCTTGCTCTTAAACTCCCTTTTTTCTTTTTCAAAGAATAAATCCATCTCTTCAATTTTCATTTCTGGGCACAAATCGGCAAGAACTCTCTTCCTCATATTTTCTTCTTCTGATCTAGCACTCACCCTCCTAGATTCCAAAGCATCATATAGAATTGTAGGCAATCCAAACATGATTTCAACAAGAAATTTATTAGAAACATTCAGATGCTTTATTGTAGCTTCTTCAAGAGTTCTCTTACCGGATTCATCAAAGGTCTTATACCAATCAGAGTGGCTTGGTATTTATATCTTTCACCACTACATTCTCAACTTCCTCAATAGTCATACTGGGCTTATCAACCTTGGCCTTTTTCTTTGATTCTTCTCCTTTTCTGAGTGATTTTATATTGTTCAATTTGGTAGCCTGAGTTCTAGTAGCATTTATCTCTCTTACTACTTTTGAATCAGTTTCTTCCTCTTCATCTACAAACACAACTTTGTAAGATCTTGTGCTTTTATTCTTCTTCCTTTTTTTGGGAAGCCTCAACTTGTTTTGAGTAAGCTACAGGGGAACTCTTGGTAGATCTAGTGTGAGTAGGAGATGTTCCTAGACCAGCTGATTCTGCCTTTTATTTCTTTTGAGCTACTTCAACTTCATCTCTTTTCCTTCTCACTTCTTTTAGTTGCTACATAGGAATGCCCATACACTCTATAAGAGCTTATGTCTCTTTTCTTACCCTTCTGACTATCATGGGGTTTTTCAATTCTGAATGAACCTGCAAGCTTTACTCTCCATAGGTTCCAAACCTTTCTTCTCCCTGATCTAGCAGTGAATTCAACAAGTGTTTTGCATACATCTTCAGAATGTTCTCATCTACTTCATAACCCATAGGTATGATCCAAACTATTCTTAGGATCAATAGCTTCCATATGACACTGGTCAATGTCTACCATGAAGCAAGTGGTGTCTTTGTACTATTCCACTATTATGGTAGGAATTCTCTCTCTGGCATGCATCAAATTCTTTTTTTTTTAAAGTAACCCCACAAGATTGTATTGTGATTCTATCGATCACCTAGTCCCAATAGCATATTCCCTATCTAAATAGCTAATGGCACATCATTATGCCATTGAGCTTTACAAACTCCTAGAAACTCACCCGAGAAATAGAAAAATAGTCATATCAACAGGTTACCATATTTGAATATGTTATTATCCTTCTTTATTTTTCCCAAATTCTCCAATAACTAGCTTATAAGCAATTCACACAAGTCATAGTCTACATTTTTTTTAACCATCTCATATGTTGCATAGATAGCTATTCTGAATACTAAATTCTCTCAGCTTGAGTGATAAATCTTATATCCGATAACCATTGATGCAAATTTTACATCCACTACAAAAATATCATCTATTGTCATTACTCTTTTGTCCCATTTTGAGCATGTTGCATCAGTAACCTTATCATTCTTCATAGACTTCAAAACTAGAAGTCTACCGGTGGAATTTAGACATGTAACTACACATATAGCTTCTTTTGTGATTTTGAATGGCACATACAGTCACATGAATTCATCATGGACATGGCTCAACACATATCAAACCCATTCATCTTTTTCAAATGTGGGAAATTTTGCAAATTGCGCAAATTTCTTATCTTATAGGGTTTTAAATTCTAGTTCCACAGTAAAATCTTCTTGAATTATGTGATGAGAATGCAAATCCAACAAATGAGAGGTTCTCAAATCTTGAATTTTCACATGCACATAAGCCCTAATATCCTCAATATGCAAGACTCCATACGACACCGATGAAAATGCACCTAAGGGCTCTGTATCTATAGACTTATACATATTCCATTTAAATTTTGGATGTAGCCGATCCTTAACTTTGACTACCATAGGAGTAGACATAATTGCAATCACACAAATTTACAAGTTTTTCAATAAATACCTTTCGGAGATGAAACAATTTGATTGCAAATTCTCCTTTATGCTTGAATCTCTCAATAGTTTGGCAATGCTCATTTCAAAGCTCTTGAAACCACTTTTCTCCAAATGCAGTATGACAAATGAGGGTTGAAGCCGTTATTTTATTATCCACATACCTAACTCCTTTAGTTTGCAATAAATACCCTTTCCCTAACTCATCCAGTTTCCTTTCTTTCAGGCACTAAGATAGACAACTCTTATGCGGATCTCCAATATTATTCACTAATGCTTTTAATTCATTTCTCAACATCTACAAATTATCAATTCTCCTATTGGACTCATCCGGATTCTAGTACCAATCACTTGCAAGGGGGGGGGGAATTTAGGAGTTTTTCTTGATAGCTCCCCCTAGGCTAGAGGCCTAAACTTATTTTCCTGAGGAATTACCAAAAGTTGCTTCTGGTGCTAGTGCATTTCTTTCTATAGAGGGATTCTTCTTCAACCATTTCTTTTGCATTTACTTTCTAATCACATCAGTAGTGAATTTTTCTTTTCCTTTGACATCCCATTGCATGTTCTATTTTACCAGACCTCTTCTACTCCAACAGAATCTAGCAATGTGGCCAAATTTGTTGCAGTTGTAGCACACATCATTTCTCTATCTAGGCCAACTATTCCACTGACTTTTTCTTGATCTACATTGGTTAGCAATATGTCCAAATATATTGCATGCATAGCATCTGACATCTCTATGAAAGTTATTAATCACAATTCTACATTCACTTGACTTGTGACCATACTTATAGCAATTAAAACACTCACCTAAAAATGATGGTCTACCTGTATTCATTCTACTCCTACACTGAGAATCCATATGACCAATTTTTTTGCAAACATAACAATATCCATTGAATATTTGAGCATTTGGTTTCCTTATCGGATTTCTTTTGGCTCCTTTCATCTGATTTCCTTGTCTAAATCTTCCTTTTCTAGAATTCCTTTGTCTAGAGTTTCCTTGTTTAGATCTGGAACTTTCTCCTTCTTCATATCCAAGACCTTGTCTATCACCATCAGTCCTTTTTCCTTTGATTAGTTCATCAAGTTTTGCTAAGGTTGCTTTGAATTTCTCCTTATACTCATTTGTAGTAGTAAGTTCATCTCTAAGATCATCAAGTTTCTTTTCAAGCACTTCTTCATTGTTCTTGGATTGCTCCAATTTATTATCTAGTCAGCTACATTGTTCAGATTTTTTCTTCCAAAGATTGTGCAAGCTTTTCCTAATTTTTATTTTTTTCCTCAATATCCTTAGTCATTCTCATCATGATAGATTCCATTTCATGCTTCAAGGAAACATTCTCTTTGGAGAACTTTTCACATTCTTCTATTTTCTCTTTTAGAGCCACACTGAGTTGTTCATCTTCCATGATTTTGTTCTTCTGTTTGAGTTGACCACATAATTCCTTTCCTTTCTCCCCTGATTCATTGATTTTGTCTTTCAGTGAATGAATGAACTTTTCTGCATTCTCAAGATTTTTGTGCAATTCTCAGCTCTCAGATTTTATCTGGTCAAGATCATCTAGGGCCACCATAAGTTGCTATTCAAGACTGCTTGTATCCATTGAGAAACACTTTCCAATATCTCCTCAAGTTTTAAGACTTCTTTCAAGGAACTAGCTCTAATACCAATTGTTGGAAACAAGCAACACTTAGAGGGGGGGCTGAATCAGTGTTGTGCAAAAATTCAACTTTATTGTTTTGTCTTTTAACTTACTAAACCATTCAGCAAAAGAAACATGCATCAACATAAAATAATCACAACACCATAACAACAAATTTTTTATGTGGAATACCTATTAGGGGCCAATACACTATATAATATGAGTATACCCAAAATGAAAATTACAAAATGGGAATGCAATTGCATTCAGGCTCACTACCCTACAATGATTTGGAATAGATCCAAAAGAGTGAACTAATGAAATAGCATCTATTATGCCTAATTATAGTTCCTGTTAAGCTTTGTGGATAATCTTTTGTCCTTCTAACGGATCCAACAATTTTGCTCTGCTCTACACAACTCACACTACAAAAATCTTAAGGCACAAGTGAAACTGTGCAGAATCACCTAATCACCCTTCTGATGTTTGCTACCCACTACCACACTTCTCTTTTTCATCCACAAAATGATATATCAAATCTCTTATATATATCTGCATCTAGAAATTAAGTCGCTATAGGTCAAACTTAATAAAACTTGGAAATATTATCAACTCTCATCCCAAATCATGAACAATTTTGATGCACACCCATACAAGTTGGCTGGACTATAGCTTGGACCCATAATCAAATGTTTGAACATAAAAAATTTTTAAATAATTACTCTTTGTACATCCACAACATGCCACAATCACTGAGTTGGCCACAATGAGAAAATAATAAAAAAAAATCCCACTGGACCTCCAAGTTCGTACAACAACTAATGCAACAACAAAAAATTTAGTAATAAGATAACATACATGCTCAACAACTAATCCTAGGGATCCATAGCTCAAAATGATGATCCAATGAATTAGACATATTAACTAACTGACCAGATACCCTATTCTTCAAGTATTTTGCTGGTATGACTAGATATTGATCTACAGACCATGGAAATGACTTCAATTGCCATCAATGACAACACCAAAAGCCATATGCCAACAATTTCATTATAGTAAATTGATGATACTTTATGTAAAGAAAAGGTTACTTATGAGGCTACTGTAGTTGGTGTTACTTTAGGTTTTGGTGTCACACCATTAACTTTTTTGCATCCTAGTGAAGAAATTTCTAAAGGACATGTTGTCCCTCCACAAACCAAGAATACCACTCCTACCATGACATCAACTTTGAGAATGACAACTGTTGAAGAAGAGAGACCTCATGTGATTGATGTAGCAGATATTTCTTCATATTTTGAAAGAAATCTATCTCAAGAAGGAGAAGGACCCGAATGGGAAGAATATTTAAAGAAGGTTGAAGAGGAACCAGGAGAAGAGGAAACCGGGTTTGAAATTGGTAGCTTGTATAGTGAAGAATTGGGATTGAATGAAGTTCTAACTAAAAAAGAGTAGGAGGAAATAATGGAATGTGCCCAAAGGTTAGTTGTTGAATAGGCTACTCAAGAAGAACATAAAATAAAAATTGAAGAGCTAACCTGAGAGAAGGAAGCTACTGAGGCACTAAAGAGAGTAGAAGAAGAGGTTCTTGAATGAGTATTAAAAGCTACACAGGAGAAGGCTACAAGGAAAGAGGAAGAAATGAAAAAGATAGAAGAGATTAGAGCCTAGAATGACAGAATGAAGCAAGAAAAATTACATAAAGAACAAAAAGATCAACAAAAGGCTTCTTCTCAACAAAAAGTTGAGATCATTTCTTCTACAACTCCATCTTTGACACCTCCCAATGTTCAACAAGTAACTACTTAGCCAGCTACACCCACTTGGCTCAAATTGAATTTAGAGAATGTTGATGATGTTTTCTGCACAACAACTCAAGCAGAATATAATATCCTATCTCTCTTGAAAGTAAATATCTATCAGCAAGCCTCAAGAGATAACCCCAAGGTCTCTAATGTCAGCTCTTGAAAATGCATAAACAACTCAGTGATAAATGTGAAAATGCTAGTAATCACAATGGGACCTTACTACAAGCAAAATACTGAATCTCAATTTATCAGATCTAACAATATGATGATAATTTAATCCTAAATTTAATCCAATAATCAAATAAACAAGAAAAGATAAGGGTTTCAAAGAGAAATCTAAACTTAATATTAAACCTAAGATTAACAATGCAAATGACAAACACTCGAAATGGACCAATCCCTTGAAACTGATTTCTACTTGACCCAGATGGACCTGCAATCTTATAGAAACAGTGCAATCTTCAAAGGTGTTAAGATTTTCAAATCATGAACATTCATTCAAGCAACCCTATTGCAATTGAAATGAATAAACCCTCACAACTGAACTAAGCACAATGAATATAAAGGTATAGGCTAACTTTGCAAAGCAACTAACAATCAGTTGGTTGCAAAAAGTATGGACCAGGGCTTGCTGCAACACTTCAAATATCAAACCATAAACATCATTGAATCAAATCTAATCCAAATATCGATTTTCATCAAAAAATTCTAAAGATAGAATAACAAGAACCATGCAAGATAAGAACACAAGTATGGTACCAAATCAAAATGTCATTACTTGCATCAAATTATCCACTGTAGCAACAATTCCAATGTTCTCTTACAATATTTTCTTGAGAACAACTACTTGCTAACTCTTGCTCTACTTAATTCGCTCTAACTATCTCTCTATTTGTCTATGTCTAAAATTTATTAACCCCTACAAATGAGGAAAAATGTCATATTTATAGAACCCCCAAAACATGTCAGCCTAGATAGGATTTTACAATAATAATTAGGCACAAAAAGTCAGCCAAGAGAAATTCAAAATGAGATAAAAAAATGCATTAAATGCATGAACTTCATCTAGGTCAGTCTGGGATCTCCAATGCAGCTCGGACCAATGCATGCCAAAATAATAGGGAAGCACAAATCTGGATGTAGCCAATCATTAACTACCTTCCCCTTTGTCTTTATTCTGATCCATCATTTCATGAACTTTCAAAAGCACCCTATCCAAGTCAGCCATAGGTGGTAAAGGAAAAACCCTAAGTCGCCTTTCAATTGATGCAATTTCTTCCCTGGATTGTTTCACCGACCTATCCCACTCCACCTTATAAGTTAGGTATTTGTCAATGACAGCAATGTAGGTGGCTGCATCATCCAACTGGTGCTTAGAAATGGAATCATCACTAATTGGAGCATAAACATCATGCCACCACTTTCTCAACTATTCTAAACTCAAATACTTAGGGGCAATCTTCCTTCTTCCTGTCATAATCTCAAAGAAAGCAATGGATCCATTATACACACCAATTAGGGTATCATCAATCCACCTCCTCTATTTTTAAATCTTCTTCAGAACCTTCTTCCTGATTTGCAATGCCTCAAACCATTCCCAAGGTTCAGCAGCTCTAGAGGAAGGGATAATTTTATCACTTACTAGCTTATCCCTAGTGTACTCCATGACAGTTTTAGTTTTTTGCAGCAGGAGATCTATATCTTCTTTGTCCTGAGCCAACACCTCTTTCAACCAATCAGTTTCTCTCATAGCATCCTTCACTGATGAAAGAATGTCCCTGATAGCATCATTTCCTTCTGTTTGCACCCCTTTTAGCCAATTTGTAGTAGCAAGATTGGAATCCTTCATCTTTTCCAACTCAGTGATAGTTTCTTGAGGTAAGGGATTCACAACAGAAACTAAGGGGTTAATAGATTGCAAGGGCTTCATAAGATCCTCCAAGCATTTCCTAAGCTTTTCATTTTCCTTCTTCAGCTCATGCTTAGTTTGAATTTCCTTCCTCAATCTCCCCAGGATAACTGTGCTAGAACCTTGATAATCTTCAATATCCTACTCAACAGAAGTGGGCCCCAAATTGAAAGTCTACACATTGTAGTCTTTTGTAGATACCTCATCTCTATTCTTATCCGAAGCAGGGGTTGCAATGTGGACAACTCTATTACTTGCCTCATCTCTTTCAATAGATGACCCTAGCCTTCTTCTTACCCTTGTCCTTTCCAATCTTGGACAACAACTCGTCCCAGTTCGATGGAGTATCTTCCACAACAACTTGTTTTCTCTTTATCTCCTTGTCTAACCAGTCTAGAACAATGGATTCCAACTACACTTCGCTTTGTTTCTCCTCTTCTTGTTGACCCTTAGGTGCTTCTTCACTCAAACCCTGCTTCTCAAGAGTCTCATCTTTCTTGCTCTCCTTCTCTTCAGCATGTTCCTCCTTGTGCTCAGGTGATGGAATCTTTTCTACTTGTTGTTCTCTTGGAGGTGATTTAACCTATTCAGTTCCAATAGGTGACTCTGCATACGCAACCAAGGGAGACTGCATTACCTTTTCTACTTCAACTTCTACACTATAAAGGTCACCCTCATGAAATTCATCCCCTTCAGTATCTGGACGATCTTCAACTTTCTCAGATTCACCTGGTTTGCTTTGAGTTTCATGGGTGGAAGGAATATCATCATGTTGCTCCTCATGAGAAATAACTGGAGGAAGGTCTATTTTAGGCACACTATCCTTGGGAGAAGGAGTCCTAGACCTCCTTGTGTACACCCGTGCCTTTTCTTCTGAGCTTTGTACATTTACCACTGGTGGGGTAACTTCTTCTTCTCCTACTTTGGAGCTTTCCTTCTGTGACAGTCTTATGACTCTCCTTCTTTTGGGCATAGGAACATCAACCTCAAGACCTTGCTTTTCCATTTCTTTCTATTCAAACTTCTTAGTTCTTGACCTTTTCTTAGCTATTGGATTTCTCTACTTTTTTGCTTCTTGGACTTCCTCCTCTTGAACACCTTTTATCTTGATTTTGAAAGGAGAATCCAGCTTACCTTTTCCCTTAGGATCCTGCTTAGTTGAATCTTCAGAAGTGGAATGAGGATCTAAATCCCCCATCAGATCATAGGTGCACTGTACACCTGTATTTTCCAACTCCCACAGTTTATGCCTTAGCCACATTCTAGTAAACTTGGTGACTGGATCCATCAGCTATTTTAGTTCTGTCTTTTCTTCTTCTAGCCAATCCACATCACCAATCGGCCTGTCCTTTACCGCCTCATAAGCATGACCCTGAATCAAGTCCCCATCATCCTCAAGCTGATTAGGAACTTCCTTCACATTATATAGTTAGATTGATTCAAATAGCAGTCGAGAAAACTTCTTCCTCCTGACCTCAAATTCATCACTACAATTGGCCCAGTAGTCCTCCAAATCAACCTTATGGCTATACTCTCTACTGGCCTTCTTTTGGGCTTCACTTGTGATATCAAATCTAGACCACTTGGAATGGAAAGATAAGCCAAGAGTACTCATCTCCTCCTCTAAATCTTGGGCAGAAATAATGGAAGGACATGCCTCTCCAGTACCAATCCTCAAGGGGAAGTCTCCACCAAAACCAATCTTATGCTTGTCCCTTTTAACAATTGCATCAAAGTCACATATCTGTCTAGTGACTTCTAGAAGTATGATATGATCAATGGGATACCTTGGAAGCTTGTATGGATCCCTTTGACAACCATCAACCCAGATGTATGAGAAGGTTTGGAATTGAATAAACCAAGCACCATATTTCTTGATTAATTCCTTGGCTTGGTCAGAAATCCTTGTGTGCTTTGCTCCCAAAAGCAATCTAGTGATATGCATGGTGAATGTATCATTCACCCTCCTGTAGCTTGAGCTTCCCAAATGCAATTGAGGGTAGACCTCATAGATAATATCCTATCCAAAGGTGCCTCTGGTACTCAATCCCTTGTATGGATGAAACCTTGCAAGAGCATATACCAAGTATGAGGTCATTGTGAAGGTCTTAATCTGCAACATATTGGACAACTCCTCATGAATCACTCTGCTAATGACACCTGCCTAATGGTAGTTAGTCTTCTCCTGTTCCATCCTCACAATCACATGGCACATCCAATTCTCAAACATGCCAGCATTCTTCAATCCAACCACCCTGCTAAGAAGAGTGATGACATCATAGTACTCCTTTTTGAACTTTGCCCTGAATAACTACTTAGGAAGTTTGGAATAATGAGACTGACGCTTCTCCATCCAGGAATTGATAAGCTATTAAGATTTAAAATTTTGTTCATCATAGTACTCCTGAGCTGCCTTTATGTTGAATGCCACCACATGAGATCTATCCGGCATATCAAAAGTCTGAGCAATGGAAACATGGTTGAGATTTGCCACAATCCTCCCTTGAGGACCAATTATTCTCTGTGTATCGCTATCATAGTGTCTAGCACACTCGAGGACCAACTCATAACACTGCACTATGGAAGGGAAACCAACTACATGCACCAATCCTGACTCTAACATCCTCTTAGCCACAAGAGGAAGGTCTTGCACTACCATTCTACCTTTGAACTCTTCATCATCCCATAGTCCAACATTGGTATCAGTTACCTTTGACCATACAGAAGTGATTTTACTCTCTGGAATCTTGCTCTTGATGTCCATCTTTATTCTCTCTGCCTCGGATATGGAAGATCCCTCCATGTCACCCCTAGCCTTCCCAGCTGTTACCTTGCTTGATTCAACCTGCACTTGACAAACAAACCATAATAAAGATCAGAGTAACAAAGGTTAACCAATAAAAATCAACATTAAATCATATCAAACCTCATATAGAATGATCATGTTAAACTTCAGGTTTCAGGATCATCTGTGAAATCCAAGCTAGGGAGGAATTTCGAAGAATTCTAGGCTAGATGGATTCCAACGGAATAATCATGAAAACACCTATTAGCAATTCAATCCGATCATTATTAATCAATAAATAGCATGTGAGATCTCAAAATAGCATAAATCAATCATAAAACGCACCATCACCTATTAACAAATCATTCTATTTCATATTCCTTCATATTTCATCAAATTCTAAGAAAATCCACTAGAGACAAATTTCTGCGAAGGCAGAGACACTTTACAAATCCAGAAAAAACAAGGAACCAAGGACTTTGAGAAAATCTAGAGTCGACAGAAATCCATGGATAAGGTAAAACTCTAAAAGTATGCGAATTCTGGGAAATCAAAGGAAATCGGGAAAATCTACCAGAACCAGAAAATCCGCCAGAGACAAAAAATCCCGGACTAAGGACGAAACCCAAACTACGACACTTAATCATGATTTCGCCTAGATTGATGGATCGATTATAAATTTTCAAGAACCTAGGCCTGAGACAAGTTTGGTATGGGTCCTTCATAGATTTTCTTAGAATTCTAGGCCAATTGGGAGGTGAACTAGGGTTAAATGGTGATGCCCTAACTCCAACTCTACAAATCCACCATTAACACATAGGAAAGCTCAGGATTCAATCATTTCAAGCACTAATTCCTTACTAGGGGAGGAAATCACGAATCTCAAGCAAGACTCCTCAGAAGGCAAAGAAACAAACGAGCTTGGAAATTACTTGGGAGACCATAAATCAGACAATGCTATGCAAACCTAGTCATGAAATGATCAAACATTCAAGAATTCGAACCCCAATAAATCCTATAACATCAAAGTGTTATCCACAATGATCAATTAAAAGCAAGGCAATCGAATACATACCATTGTGAAGCAGAAATCGATCTCAAAAATAACAAATGCGAATTTAATGGCGTCCACAAAAAACAATGGTAGGAATGCACTAGAAATTGCCACTTAAATCAAACAATTCAAACTCAACACCTCAAATCCAATCAAACACTTGCAAGAATGCACTCCCCAGCTCAATCGATGGCAAAAAATAAGCATAATGGCACAAAAGACCTCAAAAATTAGTTAAATACATTGTTTAAAGCTCATACGAAAACATTAATGCCGCTGACAAGACAACCAAGAAAATTCGAAAACCCAATGATAGGACGGAATCCAGAAAAATATGGCCCACGTGGAATTTCATGAAGACTAAAATTCTTCAAATGACAGTGCTCAGCTAGAGTCCGAGTAGGATCTGGGAAAATCCAGCCAGGGTGGAAAGTCCCGAACTTAGCTCAAAATTAAAGATCTTCAATGAATAACTCAGGGAAATCACTTAGGCAATCAAAATAAACATTTTAGCACATGCCAAAGTAAGATAAAACCTCAAAATGAAAGGGCCAAGACACCAAAACCAAAGTGAAAGAGGGTCCCTACCTTCAGTGGGGCGTGTGTGTGAAAACTGCACAATAGAGAAGAGGCAACAAGTATAAGCTCAACTGATGATGTGGGATGAGATGAGGGTAGAAATAGTTAAAGTGAAGTGAAGGAAAAAAACTCATGTTGTGCATTCAACCAAGTTGACTAATGAAGGAGATTTGGTAGCAGAAATTCCTACCCCTATTGCTGATAAAGATGATAGAGAATTGTAGCCTGAGGATTATCAGATAAGCATTGTTAATCTAGGGAAGCATAGTAGGAATCAACAAATAAATCTAATAGATATTGTTGCCACCACCACCAAGTAAAGGTTAATTAAAGATAAGCAATCCAAAGATGAGCTTAAGGAAGAATTAGGATAGATGAAGAATTTTATGAAGGAATTAATTTCATCCACTCCTGAGCATCCTACACCATTGGAGGTCCCTATTTTGATGATCCGGAAAGAGTTGGATGGTTTGAGTGAAATGAAAAAGAAGGCCACATGGTTTGATAATTGGTTTAATGCTTTTAAATCTGAAATGGATGAGCATTTGGATGAAGGTTTTAAAAATTATCTTACAGGCCTTAAATTGGTTAGAACAATAGAAGAATTTGTAAGAAAATGGTGGGAAGAAGAAGAGAAGCTCAGACAGTACTTGGGAAAGCTAAAGGTGATTGCCAAAATTTATGATGAAGAATTGATCCAGTCATAGATTTTGGGTGATGAGGACCCTAAATTTATTTCAAAGTCTATTGATGTATCTATTTTCAAAACAAAATATCTTCTTGAACAAAGAATAGCCATGCTTAAGGGAATTCTTGATATATGGGAACAGGTAGGCATCTTTGAAGATATTATTTCAAAACTTATTGATAAAACTTTACCTCTAGATTAGAGACTTGAATCATTAGGGGAAATAAAATATGCTTGTGAGGAAAGAATTGATAAAATAATGAAGGAAGGAGATACTGCTGAATTGACACTCATGGATATGTTGCTAGACATTAGACGTGACATGCGGTGGGCAGTCACGGATATTGCTCAGTTGAGAGAAATTGTTGCTACAGTGTAGAAGATTTCAAGGTTTAAAGTTGAATGGGTCAATGGACCTAATGATGATATGTTGAAGAAAGTTTTCTCCAATTATGATGAGTATAATGGGGCTTCTCACAAGGATGACAAGTGAAAGAAACTGTTTTAGTTATCTTTTTGGGCAGAAATATTTTCATGGCAGTTTTTGAGCAAATGGGTGACTTTTGATTAGGCTTGGTAAGTTAGAGATAACATGTGGTGATTAGCAGATAAATGAGTTGGGACTTGCAATCTAGATTTTGAATGAGGAAGCAGATGGTGTGCCTTTTCAGCTCCAACAATTCTAGCAAATACAAACACTTGGATTTAATTGGGCCTCCCTATAATTGTGGATTTGGGTGCTAGATTGTGGATCTTAATTTTTGATAGGAGGAATTGATGCTAATTTGGTCTATTCTTTAGAATTATCTCCTCATTGTAAAGGATAGATAATTGAAGTAAGATTGGCTACCTAAAGAGAGATTAGATACAATTTACTAGTTTCTTACAACTTTTTATGTAGAGATACTCAAACACTTTTTACAGCTTTAATTCAATTAGTTTTATTTTAGAAGTTTTTTAGTTTAATGATGATGTTAATGAACAATGGTCATTCATATGCTAGTGAGCTTTGTTGTGCATAAATGTTTCTTATTTGATGGAAATCAATAGAAGACTTCAAATATGAAACCATTTCATTACATTATCTATGGATGATATTTCTCTATATTTGTTGATCTGTTAATTTTTGTAATGAGCTTGTGCTATTTTGTTATTGAAAATAAGGTTTAAAAAAAGTGATGATGAATGGTTGTATGCTGTAAATTTGCATTGTGAATGGATGCAATGGTATTGATTATTCTATAGATTGTGTTGTTCTATAGTTTTATTTGGTTAAGAAAGCGCTCATTATGAAATTTGCATTTCTAAATTGAAAGAAATGTGTGTTCATGTGTTGTTGTCCTAAGCCTTGTTCTATCTTTTGCTATTTATTTATACCCCCTAATCTTAGATTATTTCATACTATTAAGTTTGTACTCATTTACCAGTAGGTCCCTTGAACATTATGGTTACATGGACCACTAAATAATAACAACATAGTTGAGAACAAACTACAGAGATCTAGGAAGATAGGTGGTTTTATATCGTGCCTTTTTCAGGAGAAATAGAGTAGACATATTCTATTTTAACGTTGTTGTGCTACTTTTGACCATCAACATGCCTAATGCTGGAATAACTAGAAGCACAAAGGATGCTCCAACATAACACAAGACCACAAGGATCTTGATGGGTATGAAATAGGACAACCAGGAAGACAAGATCATGCAGAAAATCAAGATCTACCCCTATGTTTTCCAATCAAAGTACACCATTATATGATGGATTGTGGAGACCTTCAGTAAGTATAATAGGAAGCTCAAAGGATAAGAAAAATACCAAAAACACCAAAAGATCATTATAAGTTTCAAATATCATTTTCTATAGAGTCAATAGGTGGATGAGATTGATGCAGTCTGATATGAGGAAGGATACATCCCATGAATACCTATGATAGATTGGGGTATATTTTTTGATTGATATGACTTACAATATCCAAAAAATATTGAGCCTCATGGGTCTAATGGATTTTGTTATTAGGAACCAACTAGATAGAGACACTCTCAATAAGACGACACAAAACCAAGACACATCCTAAGGATAGACCTAGGATCTCGGGGGCTGATTGAGGATTAGCCTTGCCTACGTCAAAGCATAGAGACCTCGTTGTTTGATAAAAATACCAACAATTGATGATGGATGACAAAGGAAAGAGGACGATGTAGACTTAAACGAATGAACAAAATCCTTGCGGGCTAATCAAATATGGCCTTTCCTATGTGAAAGCATAGTGGCAATGTAGTTTGATAAAAAAAACCAAAGGAAAACATGAGACCTAATGATAAAATACATGATGATGATTCCTAGATGGGGACACGCAACCAATGACATGACACCATATACAAGTGATGAAAAGCTCAGGATTTGGGATGGTAATTCTATTCCATCTAATGCTCAATCAAAATACACCAAGCTCTGGATGATATGCTATTGGTGGATGTAGGATACAATAGGATGCTAGGATTAGATATGTGGATAGGATGAAGTGGAGATACAAGCATATAGGAAAGTAGGATAGAAGGTAGATAATGATTAAACCCTCTATGAATGGAGTCTATTTCCAGGTTTTCACCAAACGTACTTATCCAAGGTGCCACCAAGGGTGTTTTTCACCATAGGATGATTTATTTATCTTTACTATTTTTGGATTTTTTTGACATATTTTGATTTTTTTGTATTTTTCTAGATTTTTTACTTTTTTTGGTATTTTCTAGGTGTGGTAACCCAATGGACTTAGGTATAAAACCACTTCAAGTACATGTTGTTAATGGGTTCATCCAAGGGTTCTCCCTCAAGTGTAGCAAGCCTATACACTCCAAACCCATACTTAGCGGTGACAACATAGGGACCCAGCCAATTAACCTCAAACTTACCTTTCTTCTCTTTGTCTTGTTGGGTGTGTTGATTTTATTTTAGCACAAGATCTCCAATTTGGAATTGATGTGGTTGAACCTTCTTATTGTAGCTTCTTCTAAGCCTATGCTAGTATTCCTGAAGGTGGTTATAGGCATTGAGATGCTTTTCTTTAAGGAGCTCCAACTGACTAAGAAATGAAATCCAATATTCTTCATCACTTATTAGGTTCTTCAAAGAGATGTGAAGTGATGGGAGTTTGAACTCAATCAACAAGATGGCATCGGTTCCATACACTAGTGAATATGGGGTAGCACCAGTTGGGGTGTAGATGGAAGTATGGTAAGCCCAAAGGGTAGGATTGATATGGAGGTGTCAATCATGAAAAATGTTATTGACAACCTTTTTCAAGATTTTCATTAAGGCTTTGTTGGTCACCTTAGCCTTACCTTGGGGTACAGGGTGTGGAACACTGATGTTGGATGTGGAAAGCTCACATAGTTGATGAACACACTAGTTTTGAATGCCTTCCACTATGAAGAATGATAGTAGAGGGTATAGGATACTCTGCAGAGGATATGGTAGAGGATGAATTTAAAAATTTGGGTGCTGTGATGAGGGAGAATGGAATTTCTTCCATCCATTTGGTGAAGTACTTAGTGGTAGTGATTATGAAGGCATGACCATCAAAGGATGGAGGGTATATTGTGAAAATGGTCACACCACTATAATCAATTATAAATCTTGTGCAGAGAATGAATCAAATCTACATGTTATTGGCACAACACACACTTCTTGGTGAAATCACATGCATCATGTGTATGGAAGCTAAAGGTGGTGGAACAACTTCCTACATTAATCTTGAGGAGGAGAATAATTAAATTTTTGTAGAAGTTGAAAAACCAGCTTCCACTGATGCCAGAATACACCTACAAGCAATCACCTATTACATACCAAAAAATATCAGGAACAACAAGAAGAGATTTCTATAAACCCTCAGGCAAATATGTGCAAGGAAAACTAGAATAATGATTATTGAATGTAATTATTTCAAACAAAATCCTTCACTAAATCATGCAAAAAGCAAGACATGCAACCTAATCTTATCTTGAGCAAAAGATAACTCAACTGAATAGGATTATAATTAACACAGGAATTAAAAATTCTAAGTAAACTTATGTTAAAGTGTAATTAAATAATTAATTACATCAACATCCCCATAAGTGCAACTTAAAGGTATTATGTAAAGATGAGTCCTAGCAATAAGGCCTGATCAGGTACCCATTTACAAATGCAATGTAAACTAAATCAAATGGGGTAAAGGAGAAAACCACATGGGAAAAAAACTCCTCCAAAAAATAGAATGCAAACTAAGTGATGAAAGATGGAGGACTCCATAAGACCCCCCAAGGACACCATCCATCACAAAGATACATAAAAGAACCCACCCAAAAGAGAGGAAAGAAGAGACCACAGATCCCCCCAGAATGAAGTAGCTCCAAAAGAATTGAAGAAACTACATCTCCTAAAAGAAGTCAGAGGGAAGAGGCCAAATGAAAGAAATCTATGAAGGTGAAGTAGGTGTAGCCCAAGATGTCTCCATAGAAGCAGGTGTGACCTCAACCAATGAAGAAGTCGAAAGAGGTGAAGACTCAAGAGTAGCCTCCAGAGATGGATGATCAACAGGATCCTACAACACTGAAACAAAAGAAGCCACATCGGTAGCCACAACAATAGAAATAGGAGGTGGAGGAGATGGAATGGAAGGCTCAATAATA
Source organism: Sequoia sempervirens (assembly GCA_007258455.2). NCBI lineage: Eukaryota > Viridiplantae > Streptophyta > Pinopsida > Cupressales > Cupressaceae > Sequoia > Sequoia sempervirens. The sequence goes on from VDFB02000017.1 coordinate 416,218,331, forward strand.
GAATCCAAAGTGAGAACACCAATGTTCAAGAAGCCGTATCTCTCCTCTAAATGATTATGCACACTAGAAGTGTGAGGAACAACTATAGTAATAGAAGCACCATTAGTAGCAAAATCAGTAAAGGAATACAATCAAGATGAGTGATCCACTATCCCAGTAGTAATAACTGCTCTACTCTCCAAGTATCTGATGATAACTGAATCAAGTGTGAACTTCACAGATCTCCCAGTGCCTCCATGTGTGATCTGAAAGATGGAAAGAAGGTTGTTTGTCAAGTGAGAGACACAAGACATCCTGAAAGGAGTGGTCCCCAAAACTAATAGACCCCTTCCTTGTAACACTCATGTAAGTGTTGTTTCCCATCAAAATGGGAGACATAGTGCAAGGCTCAAAGGAAGTCAACATAGACTATGAAGATTCCATATGATGAGATGCTCCTAAATCTAGAAGCCATCTCCCTAATCCAATACCTCAAGAAGCACAAAGAGCATGTCCCTTCATATCTGATGAAGTATGTAAACTAGTTGTGCCCCTATCATGCTGCTCTAAAGAAGAATGAGGAGAAGAAGATGATGTAGACATCCTAGAAGGAAAATCAATCTGATGTTTTTGAAGAAGATGCTTTAGCTCATCAATGTCCTTCTTGTAACAATTATGTTTTGTATGTCCTTCCCTCTTACAATATGCACATGTAGTCTCCTCCTTCTTAGACGATTTCCCCTTAGAAGAGGAGGATGAATCTGAGTACTCCTTTTACTGCTTATGAGGTTTGGAATCCTTTTGTTTCTATTTCTTGCCTTTTCCTATAGAATCCTTTTGATCTTTGAGATCTTGTGATGCAATAAGTACTTGTGATGAAGAAGGTTTCACCATGCCCATGCTAGCTAACTTAGTTTTCTCTCGAGTGAGAGATGAAGCAAATTCATCAAGAGATGGCATAGTGAATCTAGTACCAAGAGCATCCCTAGTGGCATAAAAGGTAGATACAAAAAACTGAATAATCTGGTCTAAGCTTAGAAAGAATGGACAATATCAACTAAGAGTCTTCCTTCTGAACACCACACTATGACAACTGCAATCTAAGAGACTTGAGTTTGGTGAAAAGCTTCTGAATGTTGTCAAAATCCCTAGGATTTAATCCAATAAGCTCATTCTCTAACTAAAACCCTCTCATAGTATCCTGCTTCCCAAACAAAGACTCTAAAGTAGTCCAGATCTCATGGGGTGTAGTGCAAGACTCAATATGAAAAAGAAGGTTAGATGAAAGAGATAGACATAATGCACCATAAGCTTTATCACATCTATTAAACCACTTTCTCTTTTCAGTAGCACCTGTAGGTTCGATTTATGTACCCATGGTTACCCTGTACAACCCTTTGTGTTTCAAATGAATCTCCATTTATTTTTTCCAACCAAAATAGTTGAATGGAGTAAGGGGTGAAAAATTATGTGTATCCATGACAAAAAACAACAATATATACTCTCAAATAAAAAAATAATGCTCACTGATCTCAAAAAAATAGCCTGATTGCACACTTCCCAAGAAAATAACTAAAAAGGTAAAGGCTGAGACCAAATAATAATATCAGATGCCTGGTAAAAAATATAGAAAAAAAGGTATGAGATTTGTGTAGAGAACTGAACCAGCTTGTAAATGCCTATTTGTTTTCGAAAAATGAAGCCAGGATGGAAAAGTTATGCCTCCTGGAGTAAAAACAACTTCTGACTTTGGCAAGTGAAAAAGGCATCAAAATAGAAAAATAAAAAAATCAAACCACCACAACTATGAAGTGCTCAGAATCAGCTTGCTGGCAATATCTCATTTTTGAAAAAAGGCCTCTGTTAGCAAAAGTTATGCAAAAACAAAAAAAAAGGCCTGTTTTAGGACCTTTCAGCACTAAACAAGGTCAAAAGTTGACACCTCAACCGGGCCACTATCACTCATGTCTTTACCTCTTGTAGGGTTAATAAAAAAGCCGAAAGCGAGGACTAAAGGCGTGGCTCTTCGTGCTTTAATATGACCTCGACTGGGGCTTAGAGCGTGATGGGCTAGAGATAGCACGATCCTCAAGGACAATGAGCTGCTAGCGTGAAAACCCCTTGAGGCTATAAAGGAAGCGGCGGACGAGGGTGGTGTGAGGCGAGGAGTCCTCGATGGCCACTTGGCTGAAGCGATTAGTGGTGCAACCCCGCTATAACTATGGGTGTAAGTTTTAATAATTTTTTTTGATATTTTTCATGTTTTTCAAAAAAATTTGCCTCGGTGAGCTAGAGGTCGTCTGACCTCTTTATTTTTTTGCCTTTTTTTTCAACTTTCTCTGAAATCAAAGAAATGAAAGGTGTTTCTAGGGTTTTTGGGCACTCTAAATGCGATGGAGATGTCTGTTTTTTCCCAAAATTGCACAAAAAAATTGCGTACCCCCAGATCTACAAAAAAATAGCCTAGCTTGAAACCCTTGCACAAAAGAAAACGTTGTGAAAGAATATCTTCAAAACGTGAATAGGAAGCTACAAGTCTGGAGCTCTGATACCATGTAGAAGTTGAAAAACCAACTTCACCATCCCCAAGAATCACCTGCAAGCAATCACCTATCACATGCAACACATATTCAGAACAAAATGAAGAGATGTTCTATAAACCCTCAGAGAAAATATGTGCAAGCAAAAAACAAAATAATGATTATTGAATGTAATTGTTTTACAAATAATACAAAAGCCTTCAAAAAGACAATCATGCAAAAAAGCAAGACATGCACAACCCTAATCTTATCTTGAACAAAAAGACAACTCAACTAGATAAGGATTATAATTAACCTAGGAATTAAAAAATGCCTAAGTAAACTTATGCTAAAGTGTAATTAAATAATTAATTACACCAACAACTTTTGTAGATATTTAATAGTTACATAAACTTAAATAGAAATAAACACAAATATCATGCATACCACAACACATTGATTTATGTGGGGAAAACCCCTTTGAGAGAAAAAACCCACACTCCAAAAGCCACTCAATATATTATTCAAAAACCACAAAGATTACAATATACTTGCATAGAAAGCTTCTCACAAGAGTATCACCGCCATAGGAGGAGGAGTATTTTGTTTATATAGTGTATGTAAGTTGTACAGTGCCAAGATCTATTTAACTTGTATTTGAACAGATAAAATATCAAATGAAATATAAAAATATACCAAATAGAATAAGGAGAAACACATTTTATAGTATTCATTGTGTTGTAGGTGTAGAAGTAAAGGTTCTTGAGTTTCAAATCCAAATGAAACTTTCAAGAAAAAAAATTCATTTGGATTTGAAACTCAAGAACCTTTACTTCTTCACCTACAACACAATGAATACTATAAAATGTTCTTATTATTCTATTTGGTATATATATATATATTTGATAATCTCTCTATTCAGATATAAGTTAAATAGATCTTAGCACTGTACAACTTATAGACACTATATAAATAGAATACTCCTCCTATTTTCATATGCTTATACTCTTTTTCCCTTCCTATAACTGCATAAGGAATAGAAGAATCAAGGAGAAATTCTTGCAACATAACTATTTCCAAAAAACCAAAAGAAAATGTAGATCAAAAATATCATAGAATACACTATAAAGAGTAAAGGAGCTTTAAAAAATAAAAGAAATAAGTTACTAGGGCACAACCCCTATGGCAGCCCTTGTAGTAGAGCACGAACCTCCCTCTCTCTAATGGTGTGGTCCTTTTGGAAGGGAAATGACCTCCTATAGGGGATCGACCCATTTAATCCCTTTGAAAATCCATAGCTTTCTTGCCGCTATTTGTTTCAGCTCCTCCAAACTCTTCCTCATTGGTATTCACCTTTCACTTCTCCAATTTGGCAAGTTGCAGCCTAAAAATAAGGTTTCAATGAGGGTTTTAGAGTATGTTTATTAAAATGAAATTATGACCAAGATTCAATAATGAGCACATTTAGGTTTCTACATTATGGCATCCTTACCTATTCCAGCTCCAAATTCAACCATTTTTTGTAGCTTTATCTACCACTATTGGTTTCAGTTCCTCCAAACTTAAGTTGCTTAGTCAATCGATAAAACTAGTCCTTATCAGGTTAGCTTTTCACTATTTTAGGATTAGCCGTTGGGGCACCAATTGAAACTTTAGGGTGAGTGAAGGCTTAGGCTTGGGGGAAGGCCATGCTGGCCCTAGAACCAGAGAAGCAATAGAGAGATTCAGATTCCTAGGATTGGCCCCTTCTCGTCACTCCTCTTTGTAGTGACCAAGGTGCTAGTATTGACCCTTCACTTCTCCAATTTGGCAAG